>MCJB01048517.1:60167-73615 GCA_002018475.1 Nicotiana obtusifolia
CCCCCCCCACTTCATTTCTTCAATTAACGGTCGTTTGGTACGACACAAGTAATGCAAGGGTTAATAATACAAAAATTAATAATGTACGTATTAGTAATGCAGAAATTATAGTGTTGGAATTATTTTTTATCAAGTGTTTGGTTCATTGTATTAAAAATTAGCTATGCAATAATCTAAGCTTGTGTTTGGTTTAAAATTATACAAAATTTTATTTATAATTATATCTTTGAATATTCTTCTTTCTGTATATAAAGAAATTTAGAAAAAGGATTTGAGGGGCGATTTAGTAATTGTAGGGTCTTATCCAGGTATAGTTAATGTAGGGATTAGTAATCCCTTGGTTTCCTTCGTATTAGCTAAGCCCTCCTATGAGGTATAAGTAATCCATGTATTAGGTATGCATAAATTGAATTGAGCAATCAAACATTGTATTTAACAATTCTTTTTGTAAAAACAATCATATAAAATTTCAGACAAACATAAAATTTTCATTTTGGTTTCGAATTTTCATCATGAGACTGGGAGGGAAAAGGATCGACAATGAGAATTGGATCTACACCTATTTGTTTGAATTTTTTTAATTGCTGGAACCACTAAATTATTATAAATTTATAACGAAATAATTCAACTATGTATACATTAATGATTATCTTATGCGATGCAGTTCAGTACTTTACAAGCTTAAAATTTAACAAGATAAATTTCATCATTAAACGTCAATTCATTTATAAATGCCACTTTTCCTCAGAAAACAGGCAACCGCTATCAAGCCGTAAATTTTGAAATGTGACTAATTCTCCTTATAAAGTGATTTGGAAAGTAAATTCATTGGACATTGTTTCACCAATGTTAGAAAAAAATTTCTTTAAATATACATGCATGTTAAGGCTGGCTACTTGAATACGTACTGTCCATAACCGTGTAATGTAGGACATATGTCCACATGAAATGCATATCTAATTAAAGCATATTGTCATAATCGCATAGGCGTAAACAGGATTTCAAATTTCTAAGTTTTTATAGCAATTTCAAATTAATATATGAAATTAGGTTCATGTATGTACAGTTAAATATGTGGATACTTAAAAGATTTCTAATACATAAACAGGATATTTGGGCCGTGAACCCATAAGTTACATGTAAATCCGATCTGCATAATTAGAGATGTCAATGATTCGAGTTCGTCGGTTATTTTATAAAATTTGTACCATACTAATTTTTCGGTTATTCTATTATATATAACCAAAATTAGGTTTTTTGAAACCGTCCCAATCATGTCGGTTTCTCTTCGGTAACGGTATGGTTCGATTAATTTTCGGTATTTTATTAAATGCGATATAAAAGTCATCAATATTAGTGGAATGCAATAACATACGTACTTTTATAGGACTTAACAAAGTTTTATAGATATTTTTATTGTTTAAAGTGTGATGAATTAAGAAAACATGAAAAATAGCCAGAGTATAGATCCATCGACTATTCTATAAAAGCGTAAAAGAAACTAAGCAAGATAAAAAAATATAAATCTCACGAGCGGAAAGATATTAACCAAAATGGGACTTATGAATAAAGTCTATAGAATATCAAATATTCAAAAAGATAAATCTAAATCTTACGAAAGGGAACATATATATTCAATACATTGTAGTTTGCTACTCATAATCGCTAGAAATACTTTTTGTCTTGCTAGTGAATATGCTGGAAATAATTTAGTTTCAGTAGGAGTAGCATAATAGGTTAGGAATAAGGATTTTGAGTTTAATTACTTGTTGGCTTGTAACCATTTTCATAATTTCAAGGCACAAGGAAAAAATTAATATTTTATTATTTTTAAGCTTAATATATAAACATATTTTTTTCATAAGTAAATTTATTCGGTATGATTCGGTATATTTCTTTGGTTTATTCTTATAAAATAAAAAACCTACCCTAATTATCGGTGTAATTGTAGATTTATATAAAAATCTACGGTTTTACTAAAAGAAACCTAAAACTCGGTTCATTACAGTATAGTTCGGTCGATTTAATCGATTTTTAAATATCCATTGACACTGCTATGCATCATCATTAGCTTAATTCTGTCAAACATGATAAGTTATGACGTGTCTAAATGATTCTAGTATCTTCAAAATTAAGTTTATTAGCTTTTTAAGTTTATTCAACTTTCTTTTTGTTTGTTGAGTAATTTAATTTGATTTTTAACCGAAAAATCACTTTAAACGCCGTGTTAGGCATGGACATTGTGCGTGGATCAGTTATTGTTGTGTTTCGACGTTTAAAGTTATTTTACTAGAAGTGATTGAACGTAGCATACTTTGAAGTTCGATTGTACTATCCTTTTCTTGAAAGAAAAACAAAATAACTGACCTTTCATAGAAATGGCCCTTATGATCATATTAACTTTTTCAATATGTGAACAAGCATCCATCTTGAGTTCTTCTTGTTGTGAAGTTTAAAGCATGTAGACAAACATAGGAATTGAAAGGTAATTAAAACTCTATTTAAATAGTATAGAGACAGATCTAGAATTTTAAAGTAGTGATATGTACGTGTAAAGTCACAAGTACTGTCATGGGCGGTTTTTCAGCCTCACCCCATGATTCCTTGGACGCGCCCTGTGGCGTCCTGGCAAGCCTCTCAAAGCCTAGCGCCATGGTCGACCCCGTGATCTCGGCAGCGCCAAGTGAAAAGCGCGTATGTGCCTCTGTCACCCCATCAACACTTCTTGCCAGCGCCTAGCGGCTTGCGAGTGTCAACAGCGCCGCGCGCATAGACCATGCCGCGTGCACAGACAATGCCGCGCGCATCCCTCATGATTCAAGTGCCAGCACCCAGCCGCAGGCAGACCCAAATAGTGCCGGACGCGCCGACAGCAACGCGCGCGCAAATCCTGATGCTCATGACAAAATTTCTGCCACTGGACTTGCTCCTACTTTATGGAAGTCTAAGTCCTTTTCATTGTAAATATAGAGTAGGTTTACTTCATTTTACATTCAGTATGTATTTACTGCTTTCATAGGTCAACTCTTGTAACTTAGGTTTATTTTTTTTAAGCATTATTAGGGGGAACAAGCATTCAAACATTCAAGCAAGCAATCATTTCTCTGTACTGGTGTCTCTCCCCCTCGACACCACTTTAGCTTTGTAATAGCTTTCATCATCATCAATACAATCAGCATTCATCATCAATTACTGCTTTCAATTCTCTTGTTGCTTACGATATTGGTTTTCCCGTACGGCACTGACATTCTAGTCTAGCGTGCGGAGGGAACCTCAGTTGGTGGACGGCAATCGTACTGACATCGATTGCTTAGCCTTACGTCGCCCTTCCAAAAAATCTCAAGAAGGCGCCGCGCAACAGTGCATTCGCCGCTGTTTTTTGACAAAGGCTGCAAACTTAATCGTGTACTCTCGAGTCCATTATCGCAAACTATGTACTTTCGTATCCCTTATCCCGAACTTAACGAACTTGAAAATATGAACATGAAAATGTAAAGTAAATGAGGAGAGTGCAAGACATAAATTAAGTTAATACATTGTTTAACTTTCTTTTCTTAAATAAAGTTGAGTCTGAACGAATTAATTTTCATATTCTGCTTCAATTTCTTATGGCGCGGGATGACAATTTTTGCCGAAGAAAAATATGGAGTAACTATATTGCCAAAAGTAAAAGAAAACTAAACTAAACTAATTAAACTAAACTATTGGGATGTAGTATGAAAGAAACTTTTGATTTCTTAGCGTATATGTAGTTTCTGCAATAACTGAATTGTCTGGTGGTCATATGGCAATTAATAATATCTGATAAGGTATATGCTGACTGAAACCCCGACATATTCCATGGTTCCTCAATTCTCATTTAATTAAGAAAGAAGAGATCGAATGGATGCTATGTACACATTTTAATTAGTTTACTACTCGTAGCTCTGTATAAACTTAATCATGTGATATAGGGGATAAACTAACCAACTTAACATTATTTAAAACATGTTATTCCCTAACATCATCGAAAAGAATGCCTTCTGTCGGACGTAGCTCTACATGGTGATTATGGGCCATTTCAGTTTAGTTAGTTGACATATTTATTTAACATATTAAATTATGTTATTATTACTAAATTATATGCATCGGTTGAAGATTCTCCATCTGCGCAAATTAATAATGTGAATTAGTTGTTGACATTTCGGCATAGTATTCTTGATTCTCTCTTGGACTGTATTAAATATAAATATACATACAGTCCCTTATTCGCGTATGTATGAAAAATTGAGGAGTAACCTGATCTAAGAACATGGTGATCAGGCCGGCTCCAATCTTATGGAAGGGAAGGCTTGTGCCTTATACCTCTAAATTTAGGGGTCCTATTTTTAAAAAATAAATAATAGATTTATAGATATTTAAAAAATAATATGTAGTACTTTTAGTATAAAAGTAGAGTCTTTAATATAAAATGGGTAGATGAATAGTTTTTCTAACATTTTAGTTTTTTAGTTTTTTACTTTTTACTCCTTCATTAGATAACGTGTAAAACATTTACCCTTTTCCTTAATTTGTTCAAGTCAATCTTTCTTATTTCCAATCTGTCCATATTTCAGAAATCCCTATATATTTTCAGTCTTTCTATTTGATATTCTTACTTACTTTCTTTCTTCAAGATTTCATTAGTTCCAGTGTTCAATAATACTTTTAAGCTTTCAATAGTTCTACACTTTTATTACTCTATGAATCAGCGATATTGTCAATTGAAAAGGATTTATTAGAAAAAATCTATTATAAAAAAATTATTAATAATTTTATATCTCTATTAGAAGAATAGATTTCAAATAAAAATAATCTTATAACTTTCTTTTAAAAATTTAGGCCCCATACTAAATTTTGGCTTTAGGCCTCGCATATTCTTGAGTCGCTCGTGATAGTGATCATACAAGTCTCCTTGGTTTCTAAATTCTGCTTGAAATAACCAAGTGAACTTTGTTTTTTTTGATTTTCCGTCCATTGTTTAATAATTATATTGGATTCTGATTAAATTCGAATTTGCTTGAAAAGTCCTTGACGTAAAATGTTCCTAACAAATACGATTCAAACCGTAATCACTGTTTCTTAAAGAAGAAGAAATACTTTTCATTATATCACAAACCCTTGTTCGTAATTAAGTGCATTGATTGCTTGTTCAGAACCGAAGGTTTGACTAATAAAATTTAGGGTTTTCGGTGGAAGTTAAAAGCCAAGTCTGTGTGCATGTAACCACTGAATGAAGGTTACGTACATCAATTAGTTAAATAAATACTGTATAAGTCCTAGTTGTGATAACTAAAGAATATCCATATGATACGTCTCTGCTTATACCCAAAACTCAAGGTTCATCAGTATTTCATGATCCAAGAAAAAGATAATTGATCCATTGGACTTAAACAGGAATCTTTCCATTTTTGAACAGTATGCATGAACATGTACCGGTGATGCCTATCTACTTGATATTGATAATTTAGTTTCTTAGTTTAACTCTCCTAGGCTAGATTAAAGCCCTAATTCCCATGACATTGTACACTTTTTTCGAGCTATAGGTGTTTGTTAGATCCAAGTTCAACATAGTGAATGGATATTTAAGGAGAAGAAAATTACTGGTAACTCTGTTATCTTATATATTGAATTAACCTGATCTAGGGATGACATTGAAAAGCTCATTAGATGTCTGTTTAATCATTTAATTGTTAGGATCGATTCACTCAAACACTCTGAATTGATAAAAAAGATGAAGAAATTTTAAAGAGAGAAAAAAAAAATTGAGGTAGAGAGATACGTGAGAGACCTTTTTTTCGTGGTAACACCCCGTTAGGGTAAATTTTCACGGCGGCGGTATATATATTAATAATTAAGAGTATTTACAATTACAGAGAATAAACAGTTAGGTTGATCCGCGTGAACATTATTATATGACAATACTTTACATATTAATCAGGCTTCACACCTAACAATTCTCCCGCTTGAAGACTGACTCAGTCGTCCAAAAATTGTCCCAACATCAGTAATAACTGGTAACTCTGTTATCTTATATATTGAATTAACCTGATCTAGGGATGACATTGAAAAGCTCATTAGATGTCTGTTTAATCACTTAATTGTTAGGATCGATTCACTCAAACACTCTGAATTGATGAAAAAGATGAAGAAACTTTAAAGAGAGAAAAAAAAATTGAGGTAGAGAGAGATACGTGAGAGACCTTTTTTTCGTGGTAACACCCCGTTAGGGTAAATTTTCACGGCGGCGGTATATATATTAATAATTAAGAGTATTTACAATTACAGAGAATAAAAGGAGAATAAACAGTTAGGTTGATCCGCGTGAACATTAATATATGACAATACTTTACATATTAATCAGGCTTCACACCTAACAATTCTCCCGCTTGAAGACTGACTCAGTCGTCCAAAAATTGTCCCAACATCAGTAATAACTGGTAACTCTGTTATCTTATATATTGAATTAACCTGATCTAGGGATGACATTGAAAAGCTCATTAGATGTCTGTTTAATCACTTAATTGTTAGGATCGATTCACTCAAACACTCTGAACTGATGAAAAAGATGAAGAAACTTTAAAGAGAGAAAAAAAAATTGAGGTAGAGAGAGATACGTGAGAGACCTTTTTTTCGTGGTAACACCTCGTTAGGATAAGTTTTCACATCGGCGGGATATATATTAATAATTAAGAGTATTTACAATTACAGAGAATAAAAGGAGAATAAGCAGTTAGGTTGATCCGCGTGAACATTAATATATGACAATACATCACATATTAATCAGGCTTCGCACCTAACAATTCTCCCACTTGAAGACTGATTCAGTCGTCCAAAAATTGTCCCAACATCATTAATATCTGGTAACTCTGTTATCTTATATATTGAATTAACCTGATCTAGGCATGACATTGAAAAGCTCATTAGATGTCTGTTTAATCACTTAATTAGTCCTTGCATGGAGCAATTTTGAGGTGGAACTAGAAATTTAATTTTTAAAAATTAATACAGCTATATATAGTAAATACTTCTTTGCATGTTTAGCAGGGCTGGTTAATTTGTTTTTTTCAAATAGTTTTGACATTCAAGGTTAACGATATAATTTATATTGCACGGATTCTGGAAAACACAGTAGAATTCATATCGGATCCTTTAAAAATATATTATTTTTGGAGAATTCGACATGCATCCTGCATTATTACGTAGAGTTAAGTAACATAAGGTATAATCTTAAGAAGCTTCATGTTAGTGAGGAGTAAAACTTGTCTTGGCTGAGACGAGTTTCCAAACCTTTGCTTCATTTGACAGCTCAACAATGACAAAAAACTAAATTTTCCCCTGCTAGTATGATCAACTGCAAATTTTTAAAGACCCTTAACCATCCCAATTTCAGCACCATCTACTTTTGGCTAATTGATTTTAATTTTAATTTGGGCTTTCAGTTTGAACACCATCTTTTTTTTGGACCAACGTATACACAATTCCTCACCCCCACCCCCAAAAAAAAGTGAGAATGCACTAGCTAGATGATACGGATCTAGCCTCCATACGGTTTGGAAAATATGCTTTTTATTAAAAGAATTCGAATTTCAAGAACATTGTGTTAAAATAAAAATTAAAAGCTACCAAAAATAGAGAAATGAAACGAGGGAAAAGATAAGGGTAGCAAACGCTAGTGTGTTAACTGCTGGCCACAAATTAAGCACAATATTTGGGTTCACATAGCCTAATTACTGACAAAAGTCATTAGAATAATTAAGAGGAAATCAAAACTTAAGTCTAGGGTGTTCGCATCACACCTAAGATTATAGTTACATATGTATACATAATTAATTTTGGAGGCCACTAGGCCAATGATAAAGCAGGACAAATTAGAAATGCCCTCATTTCTTTTGAGTCATTCCCTTGAAAAAGTCCCTTTCTCCAATCCCTATAACCTTCGCATCCGATCTCTTCATAATCCTTAGCCTTTTGCATGACTCACTGAACATTCTGCAAATTCATATAATTTCCTTAGATTTTTTGACCAAAATATTACAGATATCCAAGAACAAAATTCGGTATATATCACTCCAAAAGAGAAAATGACATGCCAGCAACGCGCATTAGTGATTGATTTGACGGTTCGAACCAGTGACCTATAAATATACTACGACAATATTGGGACATTTTTATAAGTTAACTGATCTTGATTTCTTCTCTGATTCATTATTATAGGACTTCTTCAAAGCTTAATTCTTTTTCAGTCGTATTTAACTCGGAAGATAGTTATAGCCTGTACCCGACATACACACGTGAGCACATATACGAAACCAAGAACTTTTACTGCGATTTTTTACAAACTCTGTGTAAATTACAGATTTGAGTAATTGAAAGATTGAATGTCTTATACTAGTATTAGAGTATGAAACCAGACATCTATTGCAAGATGATAAGGGGGAAATCTTTTGTATGTGTAAGAGCAGGATCTTTCACAAAACGAATGATGTATATAGCCTAGAAATTATGTGTGAATTTTAATTTGAATGGCAAAACATGAAGTTTAAGCTTAACGATATAGGTTATTACTGGTGGGACAGACTAGGAAAGATTTTTTAAATAGCTACCAAAAAATGTAATTGTCCGGCACAAATTCAAATTTAATTAGACTTTAATACAAAAACCAACATCGGGAAAAGAAAAAAAAAATAAATATTCTTGATTAATATAAATATAAAAAAATTAATAATGTGAATTAGTAAAAAAAGAACTTACTGCCATGGAACATCGCCAAGAAGCATCCAATCTCCATCTTTGTCTTCATAGATCGGAACGTACTCTGACTTGTCCGCATCCTCTAATGCTTCCCCTGTCGACAATTCGACTTCTCTTTAGTTCCTTTTTGTCTTTTGTTTTCTTTTTTGAATTTAAATTTTACGATAAGTATAAAATAATTTTTTATGATAAGTATTAATTGCTAAACGATAAAAATAGTAATTAATCTGTTATTTATATAGTAAATGAGTTCAAGTTTTATGTAAAACTAATATTTGCACGATCATATTACATAGGATAAGAAATCACAAGTAACTCTCTATAATAAGTATTAATTGATAATCTAAAGAAAATAATAGTAATAATTAATATGCTATTACAGGTTAAGCTACACTATAATTAAAAAAAATTAAAGCGTCAATGCATATAATTTCAGTCTGTTATTGACAGGGGCGGAGCCACAATATCGCTACGGGTACGGTGACTCCAGTCGTTTTAGTTCAAACCTTGTATCTATCTTTTAAAAATTCATTAATTATCTACAAATATTAATTTAAAACTCAGTAACTTAAATGAATTAGAATCCCGAACCATAAGATTAAAATTATATCTCCGCCTCTAATTATTGTTTAAACTACATAGAACGTACAAAAAAATTTACATTGTCGAAATACCTAAGTTAAATCATTTTTCTTTTTCCATGTTACTTATTGATATTATTATAACAGTAACTTCACTTGCCTAAATAAACCTCGAGGGTACAAAAAACCATGTAAAAAACACACTAAATCAACGATTAAGAAAATGCAGAGAACGTAACACTAACCAATTCCATAGCAGTCAAAGAGCTTCTCAAGAGCCATGACAAGTTGAGAATAGTCCTTGTGATTGCTCAAATCAACTTTCCTCAGAAATGGCGCACCATCCATGCTAACTTTGACGTACATTTTAAAGCTGTTCTTTTTCCGATAAGAACAAACCGGCGGCCACCCCACAACTTCATTCTTGTTTTGACAGTAGTTATAATTTGCATCATCGTAATTAACGTTGTTGCTGCTGTTCTGGTCGCTGCTTGTAATTTCAGAATACACCCTTTTCTTCTCATTTTTCTCCATTTTCCCCCCTGGAAGTCCCAACCTGAGTTCAGTAATTTCAAGTTCTGTTGCCATTTCCTTTTGTTTTCTTCTTTCACTTTTGTTTCTTAATTTTTCTGTGTTTTGAAAAGTGGAATAGGTGGTTTGAATTAGTTGGTTGATAAATAAAAGGAGTAAAGTGTAGTATATAAATGAGAATACAAAGAAGAGAAGACAGGGTAGGAGCAATGCCAGGTAAATTAAACTTAATGGTCGGTCACATGAGATACAATGGTAGGGAACTATATGCTGCGTACCTAATTAAACACAAAAATAATTTTCTATGGAAGCAGGATCGTAGGGTTCTTGATTTTTCTACGAATTTTTGAAGATTTACTTGTGACCGTTTGATGTTGTTAAGAAAAAAACATGCCATGTGATCTCCCTGATAGAAGGGTTCCCAATATGTATGTAGTATATGTAGACACATCAATATACGTGTGCAAATAAATAAAGATGTATACGCGTAATCATTTCACATATGGACTAGCTAAGTGAGTACTGGCAAAGTTAAAATTTTCATTAGGAGAAATTAAAATATAAAAAGTAATTAAATAGAAGAAGAAGTCAAAGAAATTTAATAATATATTTTTTTTATTTAACTACGTAGTGTAATTTTCGAAGAATGAGTAATATGTTGACACCCTTTGAAGATATGTGACTCTGCCACGATTATGACTTCGCCATGATCAGGGAAAATGGTAAAATACAATGTGAATTGTGCTATTTTCTTATGGCCTAGTTTGAAAAAACTGCGAAACGTAAAGCAAAATGAATAATTAGGAATTGAAGTAGTCGTGAAATTAAATAATTAATTACTGCGTACTGTCAACTTAAATTATACCCCCTCGGTTTCACTTTGTGAGGATAATAGTTTCTTTTTAGTCCACTCTAATAAGAATCGTAGCTTTTTAATTTTAAAAATAATTTAACTTTAAACTATCATTTTATATTTAATGAGATGATTTATAGCCACACCAATCTATAACTTATTTTAAACCATAAATTTTAAAAGTTTTTTTTTCTTTTTAAAATTTTATAAGTATTCAAACTTTACCATGTAAAATAAAATGGAGGGAGTAATAATTAGTCACCTATTTGAATTAAGTTTGTCAATTTCGACCACCAATACACATATGTCTCTCTCGTCGAAGAAGAAGAAGAGGGGGGGGAAAATAAAAAAATTACCAAATGAAATAGTATAAAAAGAAAAAGAAAAAAGGTCTCCAATATAATCTTCTGTTACATAGAAAATTGATTTGTTTAAGAAGATATCCAATTTTAATAGGGTATTCTTGGAGCTAATGGAAATTTGCTACTTGTAGAGAAGGCAAATTTGTGCGGGATACCTCCAACATGAAATTATAATATCATGTTAATAAATGAATATAGTTTCTCCAATTATGAGCAATCAGTTTATATCACAAGAATAAAAAGATAATGCTATACCCGAATATATTTTGCAATATTAGGACACAGAATCTTACGTTGAATCCCTGAGAAATTCATATATATAATTATTTTCTTGTCAATTATTTTCCATTATAGTTGGTTTTTTCTCAAACAAATTCATCATATTAAGTAGACATTCTCTTCCATGTGCACGTATCTTTTAAATGATCTCAACTCCATTATCTTGTAACTCAACCCATTAACTCAAAAGTTTTACTGCACATGCTATCATTTCAAAAAATGGAATCCTTAATTTGGGTAATTAAGAACTAAAACATGCTAGTTGAAGTTCAGTCATGATGTTGGTAGCAACTAAAGTGGCATATTGTAAAAGGTTTTGTTACATCCAGTATTAATATTGTTGGAAACCTTTAATTGCAATATCTTATGCTAAATTATGCGAATTGTCTCATTAAAGATTAAGCATACTGTCGCACTTTTATTTATTTATTTCTTTTTAGATCTTCAACACAATCCCTAGCTCATTTTTTTTCTCTTATTTTTTTATCAATAATCTTGAATAGTTTCTTAAATGGGCGGCGAAGATATTTTGTTGGAATTAGTCTAACATCGATTTTGGGATGAGTAATTGGTCTCCTTAATTATATAGTTTGGACAATTTTCGTGTCATGACCTAAATTTTATATCATTCCGGTCGTATACTCTAATTATTTTGTGATTAAGAGAGGAGAAAAAAAAAGTATATGTGTTACTCCCCAACCCCGCATATGTTTCCTTAGGGTTGGACAAGGAAATGAAACAGTACTAGTATTTTAATAAACCACAAGAGGGTACACGTGACAAATAGTTTGTCCCAAACATATTGACCCAATCATAAAAGTTTTTGTTGATTACTACTTAGACAAACGTACCCAAAAGCCACCGTATGCAAAAATTGCCTCCTCACCCAATATTCAAATAGAAAATATCCAAAAAACACAGCCTTAATTGGACTCAAAAAGGGTAATATACAGCTAGCTTTGGGCGAAAGTTAAGCCCCTCTTTCCCATTTCAAATCAGATAGTCCATATTATGGAGATTAAGGTTTATGTCTTCCTTTGTGTATTAATTAGAGTAATTTCATAAGCAAGTAACGGTTCGGGCGAACCACCCATCACCTCGGGTCAATATAGCTTGGATAAATGATTTTGATAAATAAATAAAAAATTAGACTTGCCATTCGGATATCAACAGAAATTAACTCATACATTGATGCGATAAGATTATTTTATATTATTAATGTATAATATTTTATATATCATAATACTAAATTATTGCATGTCTTATTTTTTAGGTTACTCATTCTTACGTACGTTTACTTTTTATTATTTCTCAGGTGAATATATAGCGTGTAAATACTATTTTATCGTGATTACTGATTAGCGTATAAAAAAGTAAAGTGCATGAGTGGTCGGGATGGTAATTATAGGGCCCTAGTCACATGAAGGACACGTGGTTTGCATGCCCATGCATTCAAACAGGAGCTAACTGGAATAGTGGAGGTCTTTTCATGGAGTTGTGGTAGAACGAGAAGAGCTCACCGTGTGTTATGCTCTACCATGAAAATAAAGCGAAGTAGACAAAAGTCATGAGTCCATTCGTGAAGCTTCTAGGGTAGAAAATTCTAGTGTAAAAACCTTTCATTTTCACAAAAAGAATATATTATATCCAATTGTCCTTATAATGGAGAGTAATTATTTAGTTTGTACAAGACTGAAGAAGTGTCATGCAGCTGGTACGTGAAAATAATGTTTGCAAGAGAACAAAAATATATCAAAATGTGGCCAGCATTCATATCCAACGTACGTAGAACATTGCAATGCTTGGGAAAAATATAATTTCTTATTGAGCTGCGTGGTGCTGAGATGATAGGAACCAAATTCTTTATTTACATGTTAGTACTAAGGCTGTGGCCCACGGTGGGCCTGGCCCACGAACGGCCCGGGACCGCGGGCCTGGCGGGCCTAACGGGCCTGTGGTCCGGGCCCTAGCGGTCCTGGGCCTCAAACGGGTAAAAGCCCGCGACGGGCCGGGCTGCGCAAAAAGGCCCGCCAGGCCCGGGACCGCCAGGCGGGCCTGGGGCGGGCCCGG
>MCJB01048518.1:0-47064 GCA_002018475.1 Nicotiana obtusifolia
TATATATATATATATATATATATATATATATATATATATATATATATATATATATATATATATTTATTCGATATAATATTAGCTAATGCACTAAACTTAGTGCATAGTATAGCATAGTATATATATACTAAGTGTATTACATATAATAAGTGTAGTGTATAGTGTATTATATAATACGATATACTATATATATAGTATAGTGTATTATATATCAAGGTATATTCGATATATATAGTATATATATAAGTGTATATATATACTAAGTGTATTGTATATACTAAGTATATACAATACACTTAGTATATATATATTATACTTACAAGTGTATCAATACCTAAAAGAACCCGTCTCTGTGTTCCGAGCGCTTCATATATATATATATATATATATATATATATATATATAAATTGATATAAGTCAAGACGTTTTAATTTATTGTTAATATATATTTATGCATATGAGTAGGTTATAAGTCGATGAATCACTTTACAAGTGTATCAATACCTAAAATAACCTGTCCCTGTATTCCGAGCGCTTCATGTTCTTATATATATATATATATATGGATACGCACGCACGCTTCGTAGTACTACTTAACTGCATATATAGCATGTTGGAGTATATTTTAGTCTATTAATAGCTTGTATTATAAAAGTGTTAACGGCTTACATTTTTATTATTTAGATAGTAAATACAAAAGTGATTTTAATTTTGACCAAATGTTGACCTGAAAAGCGACCAACTTTGCTCGCCAAATATATATAATATAAATTAGCGACCAAAGTTGGTCGCCAAATATAAATCAGATTTATTTATATTTCCCCCGATTAGCGACCAAAGTTGGTCTCCAACTGTTTACTTTTTATTAAGCGACCAACTTTGGTCGCTAATTTTAGATTTTAATTATTTATATTTTATAATTTGATTTAAATAATATTATAATAATTAAAATTTTATTAGTGGGTCTCTTAAGCTAATTTGAGTATTTCTTTGACCAAGCAAGTCTGACAAGTCCGGTCAACAGTTTGACGAAATTAGCGACCAAATAGCGACCAACCTTGGTCGCGAATGTATTTAAAATTATTATTTTGTTATTTTCACCAGTTTAGCGACCAACTTTGGTCGCTTTTCTTTACAGACCAACGTTGATCGCTAAATTTTGGTCGCTTTTTATCGGATTTCTAGTAGTGTCTCGTTTAACTTTAGCATTTGTGCATACCTGTAAAATGAGAACATCCTGAAATATATAGAATTAGTAAAATAGGAAATAACTAGAGTTCTAATGCTATACTCTTCCTTGGTAAAAAAGTTCTAGTTATCTTCAACTTCTAACTCCTCCCTTATCTAGGATAGAGTTCTATTCGAGTAAGGAGTCCTGCTCCTTATCAGTTATGCAACCTTTTCATTCAGAAGATATTAAATATAATCACTTAAGCTTATCTTCCTCACATGCATGCCTTGTATTTGAATCTACATGTGTCTGTGTACACTGTGTATGAACCTGGTTCATACTTAAGTTCCTTTATCAATCATCAAAACAAACTTAGCTACGCCAACATAATATTACTGTTAAGTTACTAGTTTGCTTTGTCTTGGATACACGGTACCAAGACATTCATTTTCTTTCATAGGCGTGCATCATATTTGCTAGCACTTTAGTTTATAGCCCTATGGTAATTTCTTGTTCATATTACACGTGGCATATCCATACTTGCTGTATTTTTTAATTTTTTATACTCTTTAAATTAACCATGGAAATTATAGTAACGATAAGTTATGTTCATCAAACTAAGTATGTAAGATTATGATCCATTATGGCTAAAAGATTGCAATTGATATGATGATTTCAAACTCCCTCCGTGGCATGAACAGCTAACCTGTGTATTTTTCTTTTCCGTTTCTCGTTCGATGTATGGTATTTATTTTAGGGTTCGAAATCTCGCTTTGAGGATAAAATGCTACCAAAGGCAATGTTATATATAAGGCTCAAACTGGAAATTTTTACTTAAAGATGAGAAAGTACTTACCACACCACCACAATCTTTGAATTATTATTTTTGGTCCATATATCGACTTAACAAAAAAAAAATCCTTTAAAAAAGACTCTTAATAGTTTTAATTATAAGTATTTTGGTCTAAACTATAAACTTTTCTTAAACGTTTTATTTAATTATTAGTCCACTATTTAAAGCAATAACGGTGATTTGAAAAAAATAATAGATCTTTTATATAATTTTAAAAAGTTAAATATATTAAAATAAACTCAATTTATGAAAGCGCATACAGGAGGAAACACTTGAATTCAAATCATCCACCTTGTTCAATTTTAAGATAAATATCAGCTTAAAATCTGGTAAATTATCCTCACCTTTTACGAAAACCACTTTCTTCCAAATTGGAAACTATCCTTTCTGTTTTTTTTTCCTTCCCCATTCCCCAAACTAGTAAATGATCTTTCTTTAGAAAAAATTCCGTCACCCGTTCCTCAAAATGGTTGATTGTCCTCTGTTTTCTTTTATTATACAGTCTCCAAAACTGGTATACTGTCTGAAGTAAAGGCTTAAGTCACTTGATTTTCGAAGCGTAGGATTGATCAACTACATAAGTAGCGTAACATCTTTTTTTCCGTTTCCTCATTCCTTCCTTATAGTTAAAAAAAATAATTCATTCTTTTTCTTCTTTTCCTTACCTCATTTCCCTAAACTAGTAAATTATCCTCTCTTTTATCTTTTTTCCTTCCCCCACTCCCCACTCAACCAAACACCTTATGGTCTTAATGTTTCCTTAGATCACTCATTACGAACTTTATCTCTCTCTTACTTGAGATGAGAAGGATATAGTATGTAAAAAAGAAGAGAAATAGTAAAAGATAGATTTTGGAAGTCTGAATTCGGCGCTGAATAATATATTGGCTATGACTTTCATGAAACCCTATTGAAAGAGAGCCTTTTTGCTCCCACTTATACACTTGTTGCATTACCTACCGGCGGTCCCCTTCTCCCGGCAGAATTTAAAATTTATAAGTTTAGAATTTAGACATCTTAAAACAATTACAGTATTTTTGACAAATACAATATTAAATAAATATTTAAAAATAAATACACTATTTAAACCAAAATTGACTATATTACATATTTTAGTCTCTAACTCCGCCCTACTCCTAACTTTAAACACCCCAAAGACAGAAAAAAGTAGTACAGCTGGTTATATGAGTCAAGTGCCACGTAGCACACCCCTATGGGCTAGCTAGTATGATGTGGCGACCATTCACTGCTCAAAACCAAATAAATAGGGCTTCTCCGCTTGTGCTCTTAATTCCTCTCCATCCATTATTCTAACTCCTCTTTTTTCTCCCTCTGCTTCTCTCCATACTCTATCAACTTATTACTTTCTCTCAAGCTTTTTTGCCTTTTCCTCATTTTCCTCTTCAAAGAAGAAGAAACAAAGTGAAGAAAGTGTCTCAAGATACCTAAAACAAATGCCTGTTTCAAGCAAAGAAACAACAACAATGAAGACTACAACAACAGTACCAAAAACACTAACAGAAGAAGATAAAACAAACAAAGACTCTCAGTTTTCTCATTCTCCTGACTTTCCTTTTCTCATGTCTTCCTCTTCTTATCCTATCACCCTTAAGGTAAACTAACACTTTACATATATAGCCACAACAACATAATCTTTGTTCATTTCCTCTATATTCTTTGGGAAACCACATAGTAATTAGCTCAAAGAAAAAGAGTCTTAAGGTTTTTTTAGTGTCAATTTAATCCCCTTGATCACTATAATTTTCTTCAAAAATCTTTGAATTATTTTGTGTAACTCTATAGAATTTCAAAAGGACATAAAATCTAGCCGCAGAGTCAAATAGTAGGAGACTGACGTGGAGAAAGACAATGACTCATTTTTTAGACAATGAGTCTCTTTTTTTTATGATTCATTTGACTTCAAGGAAACTTGACTTGTGTTATAAATAAAACATTAATTATATTTTTTTTCTGTTGGGCAATTTGCAGTTCATGGACGTGAGTTATAGGATAAAATTTGAGAGCAAATCAAGTGGGGGAAGTAACAACTTAAGAAAGATGTTTTCAAGTGGGCCCACATCATCTTCAACCGATGTCGAGAATCCAACAGCCATGATTCATCAAGAACGTACAATCTTGAATGGGATTACTGGAATGGTTTCACCGGGTGAAATCCTAGCCATTCTTGGACCATCAGGGAGCGGAAAATCAACGCTCCTAAATGGACTTGCAGGAAGACTCCAAGGACACGGCTACACTGGAACAATCCTCGCGAATAACCGGAAACTCAGCAAACCGGTCTTAAAACGAACCGGATTCGTCACACAAGACGACGTCCTTTACCCGCACTTGACGGTTCGAGAAACTCTAATTTTTTGCACGCTGCTTCGGCTCCCTAACACGCTGAACCGGAAGGACAAAATCGCTGTGACCGACTCCGTCATCACCGAGTTAGGACTCAATAAATGTGAGGATACAATAATTGGGAACAGCTTCATTCGTGGGGTCTCGGGTGGTGAAAGAAAACGAGTAAGCATAGCCCATGAAATGCTAATAAACCCGAGTTTACTCATACTGGATGAACCGACGTCCGGGTTAGACGCTACAGCGGCTTACCGGTTGGTTTCGACGCTAGGGTCCTTGGCGCAGAAGGGGAAGACCATAATTACGTCGGTTCACCAGCCGTCGAGCCGGGTTTTTCAAATGTTTAGCTCGGTTCTGGTTTTGTCGGAAGGAAGGTGTTTGTATTTTGGAAAAGGAAATGAAGCAATGAATTATTTCGAGTCGGTTGGATTTTCTCCATCTTTTCCCATGAATCCAGCGGATTTCCTCCTTGATCTCGCTAATGGTACGTATTTTTGTCTATATCTACCCTACAATATGGTACATGCATATAAAATATCTTTATTTTTCCTTTTTTTTTTTTTTTTTTTGACTAAACATGTTTAAGTACTTTTTGTATCACATATGTGTGTTTTGAGTTCGATTTTGATGTCGAGTCTTGTAGATTTGACATAATTTGATCTAGCGTTAATTAATAGCTTTTTATTTAAGTGGGAAGAATAAAACGATGATCTATTATCAGGACTTTCTTGATCATTATAACGTTCTTGAAAGACAATATCCAATGACATATATAGCTAGGGGACTACAACATACAGTGGCTTTGATTAGGTAACCTAAGGTGATTAATTAACGGTAAGGATTACTTGAAATGCAAGCTTCACCTTTGAGTGAGCTTAATTAACAGAAATTTGTCTTCAATATCTTTTGTTAGGATGTGGACAACTTGGTTCTAGTTGACCAGCAGAGGCGGAACTAGTATTTAAAGTTTATGGGTTTTGAATTGACATCGAACCCATAACTCTTTAAGTTAGTGGGTTCGCAAATATTTATACTTATATAAATTTATTTTTAATACAAAGATAGAGTTTGAGCAAAAGCTACTAAATTCGTCCGAACCTGTAACTAGTGCTCAGCATCCGCCTTTACGTATATAATGCTACTAGAGATTGAGTGACAACTAGAAAACTCCCAACTTCCAAGGGTCATGGCTAGCTAGTAGTCTTGTAAAACTTAAGAAAGAAATTAAATTTTTGAAATTTATGATCTTAAATATGTCATAGTATTTATATGATTAAAGTAATTTTTTTGAAACTTGTAGCTTTAAACATATCAAACACTTGTGTGGCTATTAAAGTTTTGTATTAACAGTAATGAGAAATATAAAATTAATTATTTTTAAATATAAAATATACTACTATTATTCTTTTGGAGATGTATTAATAATAAAATAGTCCCTTAAATTGATGATAGAGCAGTACACAACTTTGTAAAAAGTGAAAGGCTCGCCAGCTGTACCTGGTACGAACTATTGTGGTACATCAATGAGGGGGGTAAAACAAAAAACATTCAAAGTTCCAATTTGTTATGCATAATGTATATTAGGGTACGTAAACTGACCAAAGTCCGAAAGTAGATGTTGGTCAGTTTCTCCTTTTGACTTCAAGATTTTTGCTAGTTCTTCTTTTAGTGAAATATTTCATTTCCAGTAACTAAGTGGGCGTTTGGACATAACTATTATAAAATTACAGAAAAAAGTAAATGTTTTTCAAGTGAAAATTGTATTCAAAAATTAGGATTGTGTTTGGACAGAAATATAATTTAGGTTGTTTTTAAATTTTTTGTGAGTAATCTGAAGTGAAAATTTTGAAAAATAGTTTTTGAGATTTTTTAAAATTTTAAAATATTTTGAAATTTATTTTCAAGTGAAAAATTGAAAATATTATTGCCAAATACTCATTTCGAAAAAAAATAAATTTTTTTAAAAAAATGTGAAAATTTTCTTTGTGGCGAAACGGACCCTAGAACTCCTCCTTCTTGAGCCCAATGGGATTTAACTTTAAAGATTGTATTTAAGTGAGATAAGTGATGCCTAATCTTTGTTATTATTTTACCTTTTTTATAATCATAGAACGTGGAAAGCTGATAACTTTTTGTTTTAGTGGATATCATTCATCATGGTTAACGTACTAAACTTTGAATCTTGAGAAAGTTTAAATTGGTGGAACTTATATATTACTAGCTAGGTAAAATATCAACATTCCACGTGCCCCTTTTCTTAAGATGGTCGGCTATTCCCTTTTTTGTTTTTTTTCCCCTCCCTTAGCCAACTCAAAGCTTATTCTACAGTCCACTACTTTTTTTTTCTTTTCAAATCCTTACTTTTCTTCTCAGCAAATCCTATATAATTTACTCTAGTTAATGTCATTGGCCGTTTGTAAAGCAATATGGACCAATTAATCTCTTCCTAATGGCTTAAAAAAGTTGTGTCTTTTTTAAATAATGGGGGTATTGTTACTTACACGAGTGGTCTTGTTCGTTCATGCATAAATATTGTATCCTAAATTATTTGACATGATTTAATTCAAAGAATAGAATAATGTATCTCAACCGGGAGAATAAACATTTATTTTTTAAAGTTCTATAATTGGAATAAAAAGGAAAAAAGAACGTGTTGTTTGTAATAAATTATTTGTAATACAAAAATAAATTGCAATCACAATATAAATATGAAGAAACATAATTTTATTGATAAAATGACGTGGGTACAATTCTGTTTGTTCCCTTGATTCTTCTCTTTAGATCATTCTCTGTGATTCGAGGGCTTAACTAGTATATTTCTCAAATTTAGGATGATGCGAACTTCCTTAGTATATATTTGATCTCCATGAAAAGGAAGAA
The DNA here is from genome assembly GCA_002018475.1 of Nicotiana obtusifolia. Classification (NCBI taxonomy): domain Eukaryota; kingdom Viridiplantae; phylum Streptophyta; class Magnoliopsida; order Solanales; family Solanaceae; genus Nicotiana; species Nicotiana obtusifolia. The sequence goes on from MCJB01048518.1 coordinate 7,269, forward strand.
CATTCGTTGATCACTTCCGTCTTTGAGAAAGACAATATTTCATGTCTTTGATCTCTTTGTGAATATTCCATGAATTTTTATGGAATTTCGAGATGCCTCGCAAAGGAAAAATGTGGCCCCCTTTTATAGGTATAGCTAGGGTCTTGGGTAGAGTAGCCTCCAAGTTAGGGTTTCAGATAGAGTTGCCTACAAGAAACCTCGATGGACTCTACTTGTAGTATCTTAAATTTAGGATTCTATCCAAATTTCATATGGATTTGATCCACGATAAAATTTTGATGTCTACAAATGCCCCTACTTCAAGGCTTGTGAGGGCGTAAATTTACAAGATCGTCTTAGACGAGGCTTGAAGTAGACACTATATTCTTTTCACTATGAGAGAAGAGATGAAGGGTAGATTTGGTCCCACTGGGCATGCCAATTTGTTTGCAACAAATTATTTGTGATACAAAAATAAATTGCAATCACCATATAAATATGAAGAAACATAATTTTATTAATAAAATGAAGCGGGTACAATTCTGTTTGTTCTCTTGATTCTTCTCTTAGGATGTATTTGATCTCCATGAAAAGGAAGAACATCTGTTGATCACTTTGCCGTCTTTGAGAAGATAATATTTCATGTCTTTGATCTCTTTGTGAATATTCCATGAATTTTTATGGAATTTCGAGATGCCTCACAAAGGGAATACGTGGCCCCCTTTTATAGATGTAGCTAGGGTCTTGGGTAGAGTACCCTTCAAGCTAGGGTTTCAGGTAGAGTAGCCTCCAAGTTAGGATTTCAGATAGAGTTGCCTCCAAGAAACTTCGATGGACTCTAATTATAGTATTTTAAATTTAAAATTTCGCTCAAATTTCATATGAATTTGATCCGCGATAAAATTTTAGTATCTAAAGGTGTCACAGTTAGATTAGATCTATTTATTATTAATAATCACACACACATGGTCAGCTTTGTGTTGGAAATGTGGGGTTCATTTTAATATGGTAAATCATTTCCCAAAGTACCTGATGCTAATTGCTAATTTCCAATGTGGGGATCCATTCATAGAAAGATGGGGCCCTTTAATTAATTTATATACTTGTAAATCTTGATTCTGATTTATAATGCGCAGAAATATGGGGAAAAAGTGGACCCGACATTTCTCTCTTTGATACTCTACTATTTGTTCTAATTTCTAGAGGAATAATGCCATTCTGGATTATGATTAATTGCTGAAGAACATATACCTTAACTGACTTTACTCTGATAGACATTGAAGTAGTTTTCTTTTAAATTGGAACTTTAAAAGGACAGTCCGGTGAATTAAACTTACACTATGTGTGGGGTTCGGAAACTTTAACTTATAAAAAGTTAGAAGAAAACAAAGAGTTTTATTATTCTAGAGTTGACTCTTTATATTTGAAAGATTGTGATAGTGACATGTTATGGTTCATCTTGAATATTTTAACTCTATTATCTTGGATTTCTGCTCTTTGTTGTGGCTGCCCTTTCTCATATTCATCATGAGTAAATTCTTAAATTCTGAGATTGACATTAATATGCCATCACTTTATCATCATGGAGTATTGAAAGTCTAATATCTTTTCCCTCTGAGAAGTATGTCCAATACTCTGTCTAAATATTATGGGGTAAAAGATTTCTTGCTATGAATATACTTGGGTTTGACCTGAAGTGCTCATAGTTATGGAAAGCACCATTGCATCTTTTATTCTTTTAGTCTCGGATCAGAGGCAGATTTAAAATTTAAATCTTATGGGTTCAACTTTTAAGATTTTAGCATTGAATCCATTATATTTTTAACGTTATAGGTTCACATCTATTATTTTTGCAATTTTAATAAACTTTTACATATTATTTTTACTCTACGTCGAAAATTATGGGTTCAATTGAACCCGTTGGTATAACATTACATCCGCCCCTGCTCGGGATCCAAGCAGATGTAGCAACAGATAGAAAACAAAGAGATAGACATCATCACTCTAAGTTGTATATATATATATATATATATAGAGTTAGTGTGTGTTGCCAACTAATGCTTATTAGAAGACTCCTACTAGTATATTGGAGATATAATCATTATAATGTATTAGAGAACTCCCAGTGTTATATATAGTTCTTAAGATGCAGGATTTGTAGCAATCGTGGTCCTTCTCTACTTGAATAGTACACCTTAGTAAATACCCGTTCTTCTAAAGGGTGTCAAATGAGTCTTGATTGTCTCAATATCTAATAATTTTGTTTCTGGTTTTGGGGTCAAGGGTTCCATCAACCTTGGGTCATACTCCACTAAGAATATCAACACTCCATTTTTCTAAATAAAATCTATGTCCAAAGTACATGAAAATCTGATTTATGGATTTTGAGGGTTTGACAGTGCAGGGTGTTTCCATGTTTCTTGGTTCCTATCATTTTCTCAAGAATAGTTTTTAGTGTGGGGGACATGTCAGTTGGCTAAAGGACTATAGTTTTAAGTAATACTGGCATACAAATTGTTGTTGGACACACTAGGGGTGTCAAATGGGCGAGTTGTGTCGATTTTGGGCGGATCAAAATAGGTTGAGTCATTTGACCTGTCCAAAAGTTACTTGGATTAAGATGAATTGAGTCAGGATGGACTAAAATTTGGGTGCCCAATCCGTCCAACTCTTATCAATTTTTACTTAATATGTGTTGTTTTTTTATAAATTGTATAATTATTAAATAAGACTTTTTTTCTTTTGTTATGGTCATATATAAATATCAAATAAAAAAAATTATGTCTAAAATATTTTTGCAAAGTTACTTATGAATCAATTTGGACTAAAAATCGCTTCAACTTTAAATGGGTTGGGTTAAGATGGGTTGAGATCAATAAATAGGCGAATCAATAACCAGTCGATTGGGCGGTCATTTGGACTTGCGCCAAATTTGACAGCCCTATCAGACACCATTTTGACCTGCTTTCTTTAATTTCTTTTTAGTTTTTTATATTAGCTTGAGGCCATCACGCATATGCAACTTTAGGGTTATTAAACAAACATAAAGTGAGCTTTATTCCTTCTCTTTGATTTGTCATTGGAGATAATATGGATTAAAGAGAAGTGTGACAACATTGCTTGCGTAGATTAGCAATCCATTCATAATATGAGACCAACTAGTTGGTACACACGACCACTTAAAAAACTATTACCTCAAAACTCTGCCTCTAAACTTTGAAGTAATTAATTATTTATGGCTCCTCATGGATCTTTCCTTAAATTAATCATATTGTTTTTGTTAATGACTCCACAAGCACCCTTTCCAACTTTAACCTATAGACATAGATATTATACTTTGAGAAATGGGAAAGTTTTAAATTCTATTTTGTTGGACCCCCAACAAATTGTTGGGTGTCATCTCATATGGGATAGTAATAGAATAGCACATGCTTTGCTAGTTTGTACAACCCACATGCCTTGCATTATAGGAGTAGTAAGGTTCTTGGAAATCTTGGATGTGTAGTTTAATATTTATCTTGATCAAAATATTTGAGGATAAACTAAACCTAGCATCAAGATCTACAAGGATTTTTATACTTATTGGCTGAGATAGTTTCAACCCTACTCTAATTTTAGGACCATTAAATTCTTAAATGTATGATATCTCCGTCAACTATATATAAAATAATAAATTGATGTTATTCTTGGTCCAAAATGTCAAGCGATTAATGTCAATTGATTCTTCTTTTTATCAACCTTAATCATTTCGCTTTATCTAGAGTTTGTTAATGTTCATTTATAAATTGAGTGCTCAATGGTTCTAATTATCACATGACCACCTTTGCAAGTATAGTGGTTAATGGTCAAAGTTTTCATCTTAGTTGATGACTTCTTTCTTTATGTAGATGGCAATAGTAACAGAAGTCCAATATGATTTAAGTGATCCAATTGAAATAATTTAGAGTTAGTCCAATTGTAGATCATAACCTCAAATGAAATCCTTTATTCTCTTGACTATGTTGTTCGGAAATACGATCGTATTTGTGTTGGATCCTTTAAAAATATGTAACTTTTAAAAAATCTGACCCGATAATATTTTTAAGGATGTGTAAAACATTGATTCTTGGTAGAGAGTGATGGTGGTTTTGGCAAGTCCATAGTTACCTTAAATGGAAATCATGAATAATATTAGAGACAATAATGTCACGTACCAATTATTTCACGAGACATGTCAAAGAGAAATAACAACTTTTTTCTCTATAATGTGTTTCAATATACTTTGAGCTACAATGATGAAATACACATGTCACGCTTGAACACTCAGTTTTATTCAATTATTGATAGGCATCTTTGATCTATAAAGAATTTCTTCTTCTTTTCTTCACCTCCTTTCCTTTATTCAACAAGAAAAATTCTTTTTCCTCTGCCACTTTTTTACCTGGGACTCTTTTGAATATTATTCCCTCCGTTTTAATTTAGGTGAACTTGTTTGATTGGGCATAAAATTTAAGAAAAAAATAAAGACTTTTAGAATTTGTGATCCTAAATAAATCAGAAAGATGTCAAGAGAATTTGTGTGGTTATAAAAGCTTCTCATTAAAGGTAGAGTTAAAAGTTTAAGTTAAATTATTTTCAAATGTAAAAAGGAATCATTCTTTTTGGAACGGATCAAAAAGGAAAGATGTTCACGTAAACTGGTACGAAGGGAGTAAGACGTTTATTAAATTACGCCACGTGTTAGGTCCTTTGCAAATCAATAAGCTTTCAGATTCATCCCACCAAATTGAACTTTTTTTGTTTTGTGAATAGTTATTTGGTAAAAGAAGAAGATAAGTGGAGATGATGGTGGCCCCAAAACTTCCATCAGCAATAGAGCATCATGTTCTTTAGTGGACTTCCACCCTTTGCCACCAACATTGGACAGCTTTAATTACCTCCTCTATACTAATTATTACTTGCTAGTACAACTAATTAATTAATATTCTCTTTTTTAACTTAAATATATTCTTTGTTTTATGTGATACAAATTATGTGTTTTTTTATTTTATTTTGAGTGCTAAGATTACTTTAATGCTTTTTTTTTGTCCTAGCTTTAAAGATACATATCTAGCTTTTTCCAATTGTTAACATTAAAGAAACTGAGATTTTAGCAAGCTCCTTTAGCTTATAATTTTGCGAAAAGTATTGGGGTGGTGAATGGTAATTCACCTTATGGAAAGATGACTATATTTGACAAAAGGATGCAAATCAACTTGATTTGACAAATTTAATATCAAATTCTTGAATAGTATGATGTCTTTACTAGTGGTGCCCACAATAATTTGTAGTTGTACCTTACCTTTTCTTTTAACCTTATGACCATCTTGCAACTAGCAATTCTTTATTTCATGTCCTTTGAATATCTATGTTTTTTAGCTTATTTTCTGTAAAGATAAGTTCCAATTCCAAAACAAGTTCTTGTAGTTAGCTCAAGTAGAACTAAGGTTTTAGGTTTTACCTCTGATTTTACTTTAAAAGAACATTCTCTGGGGGGGCCTCATTCCACTTGCATAAGTTCTAGCTTAAGCATTGATTGTAGCTAAAGCATGGAGATTGCCTCATTATGTTTTGATGAGAATATTGACATTGTCTAGCACCTAGCCATTGTAAACTAACTTGGCTTCCTAATACTGGTCAAGTATGGTGGAAAAGCAAATTTAAGACTTAAAAGCTATTCTTTTTATTTTTATTTTTAAAATCATTATTTAACTTATATACATGGAATACTGCAAAGAATTTTCATTCTCTTATTGTATTTTAACCTGTTTTACATAGCAGATAACCTGTCCTATTTTTTCAGGTTATTATCTTTTAAGTGACCTGATAGTATTAACATTATTTGAACTGTCTATAGAAAGTTAAACTCTTTTGAAATGTACAGCTATTGCATCACTTAGGAAAAATGTAATTCTCACTAAAGCTTAACTTGGAAAAATGCAGGGGTTTGCCAGTTTGACGGAGTAAGCGAGAAAGAAAGGCCTAATATAAAACAGACCTTGGTATCCTCTTATAACAACTTGTTAGCTCCCAAGGTAAAAGCAGCTTGTTTGGGTACAACAACCACAGTTCCTAAAGAAATAACCTATAATTGTTCTAGTTACAAAAGGACTTGCACAAGTAGCTTGTCCAATTGGTTCAATCAATTCAGCATTCTCCTTCAAAGAGGGCTAAAAGAAAGAAGGCATGAAACCTTCAATTATTTGAGAGTTTTTCAAGTAATAGCAGCTTCTCTGTTAGCTGGTTCTATGTGGTGGCATTCTGACTACAGGGATATCCAGGACAGGCTTGGCCTCCTTTTCTTCATTTCCATTTTTTGGGGTGTTTTCCCATCGTTCAATGCTGTTTTCGCATTCCCTCAAGAACGTGCCATATTCGTCAAGGAAAGGGCTTCGGGTATGTACACACTCTCCTCCTATTTCATGGCACGAATTGTTGGAGATCTTCCCATGGACCTTATCTTGCCTACATTGTTCCTCGCCATAACGTATTGGATGACAGGGCTAAAGCCCCAACTCTTGGCATTCCTTTTGACACTACTCGTCCTGCTGAGCTATGTGATAGTTTCACAAGGCCTCGGCTTAGCCCTTGGCGCTTTGATCATGGATGCTAAACAAGCTTCAACTGTGGTCACTGTCACGATGCTAGCATTCGTTCTAACAGGAGGGTTCTATGTGCACAAAGTGCCAGCTTGCCTAGCTTGGATTAAGTACATCTCGACCACATTTTACTGTTATCGACTACTTATTAATGTCCAGTATGGAGAAGGCAAGGAAATCTCAGACATGCTAGGCTGCTCACATCAAGGAATTGATAGAGCTAGTTGCAAATTCATTGAGCAAGATATCAACGGTCAAATTCATCCATCCGCGAGCCTTGGCATCCTCCTGATAATGTTCATGGGATATCGATTAATTGCTTACCTTGCATTGAGGCGAATTCGAGCCTAACCAGAGGAAAAATTTCTGACTTTTTTAGATGATGGAAATTGATGGTTAGCTAGCTTTGTGAGGGATATGGGAATAGTATATACTTGTTGAGAATTGTGACTGACTCTGTTCAAATGATGAAAGCTGCAGTTGGTAAGGGAAAAAGTGAAGTGTAATATAAGAGGGAAAAGTGTTTGTGACTTGCACCTAAAACTGGCGAAAGGCCAGCCAGCATTCGTTGTTGTAACTTCACAAAGACGAGGAAATTTTTTTTTATCGCAAGAAACTTTCCTCTTTTTTTTTTTTTTCAAGTTTCAAGACTAAGAAATTCTTCTAAACAATATTTTTCTATGGTTACATGAATTCACAATATTATCCACTTAACACCAAGTCGCATTAAATATTCTGAAAGGCTCAAACAACCCTAACGAAAGACTTCTACAACAAATTAGGAGACAATCTATGCATAAGAATTGAATGAATCAAGAACATCATTTAATAAGGTTAGTTTCCTTAATTCCTTATTAGCAGACACAACTTCTCCCTAGATTTTATAATTAAATCACTCTAGAGATGAAGTACAACATGAAAATAATTTACATATTTTTATCCTTCTTGTCTCGGTTCAGTGGATAAACAAAGAAGCTATAACTAATGGAAGAATGCTATTAGCATAGAGATTGCTAGGAAAGAGAGTAGGATACAACTATATAAAAGGGACAATCATTTTCTTATGGTGACCTTCTATAAGTTTGTCACTTATTCATGATTTGAGCTATAATTTATACCTCATTAAATTTAAAAAACTTGAATTTTTTTAAAGCATTCCATGTAGGACCTTGGTTCGTAGGAAATGATTTTCTAACCCTAAGAAAATGGGGACCACCATTCATAACATCCAAAAATTGTATTTCATACACTACCTTCTAGGAAAGATTAACTGATTTGCCTACAGAATTCGATGATATATACAACTACTATCAAAAATAGCAAAAGTGCTTATTTTTAAAAAAAAAAAAAGTTTATTTAAGAAAGTTTAGGTGTTAGGTCAAATTTTTAGAAAAAAATAATTACGTATTTTTTTCACAAAACACTTTTAGATCCTTAGTCAAACACAATTTTTTGCTTAATCTTGGCAAAAGTATTTTTCAAATTAATTAGCCAAACACAACTGCTATATAAAAGTACTTCCAAGAGCACTTTTGACAAAAAAAAAAAATTGTTTAAAATAAGTAGATTTTAAAAGTATGCTCATATCATCACAAGGGCTCGATTGTTTGCTCTCTCGGTGCATGTTAGCATAGTGTGCGCAATCCATGGGTAGGAAAGCAAAAACATAAGGGCTGATGGTGATTTCGATTTAGAAGAATGTGTCGAAGAGTACTACACGGGGTGGAGGCACTAGATGACAAGCGGTGTGGGAAACAGTAGCTTCGAGGTGTCTACTGGAGCAGAACCCTAGTAATTCAGTTGACAAATTGAACACATCGAAAGCATAAATTTGGGAGAATGGATGCAGGTAATTCATTCAAATACTAGTGGGAGTAAACAATCCTAACAACATGAAAGCATGGTGAGTAAGGAGGATGAATCGAGGCCCTCTAATGGGAGAATTTTGACATCACGAAAATATCAAATGTCAAGTTTAAACTTGAGTACGTGAGCTGAAAAATGAATGGGGGGTCATTAAATTGGGGAAATCGGCTTGGAAGATATCAGCTCAAAGATCAAATACTAGAAAACATCGGTTGTTTGCTATGTTTTAGGTGCACATCCTCCTTCCTTAGTTCTAAATAGCTTCATACAGAGGCTTTGGTAGAAGGTGGGAATAAATAAGATTGATATGCTTAAGAATGGGGTAATTCTTGTCAGATTTGATACTGAGAAACATGGAGTGAAGTCATCCAAGGTGGTATTTACCACTTGATAACAAGTCCTTTATCGTTAAAGCACGAAACCTCATATGAAGTTATCCAGAGAAGAGTTATAATATGTACCGATATAGATTAGATTACCTAGGCTAGATTTTAAGTATTAAAATGCAAAAGAATTAAATAAGACTGGAAGCTTGGTAGGAAAATCATTAATGGTGGATAAGAACACAAAGAAGAAAGTGGGGCTAAACTTTGCTAGATTATTAGTTAAAATCGAGATTGGAGCAAAATTGCTATAAGAGGTATATTTTACGGATGAGAAGGGGATAATGATCACAAAGAAAGTGGTGTATGATTGGAAGCCATCTGTCTGTAGTACTTGCTACAAGTATGGTTAGATGGAGGAAATTTTTAGAAAGAACAAGGTGAACAACAATGATGAGAAAGCTGTTCAAATTGGAGAACAAGCTCAGGGTCTTCAAACGAATGGTAACAAGGGATAATCAATAAAAAATAAGGTAGGGAATGATACATGTATAAGTATAGGCATGTAAGTAGGGACTTTTAAAAGTGATGGTGTTGCTACTAGGAGCTCTAAACCATAGGAGGAGAGGGTTGGATTCAACCCAAAAGACCTAGCAATCTCCTAAAGTTGAAAGAGAGGTGGTGATTGATGGAAATTCTTTCCAAGCTTTAGGTAAGGAAGGAGTACCATAGAGTATGCCCTAGAAATCTAATATAGTTGGAAAAAGGGGAGGTACTGCAATACTGATCTCTGGTAATAGCTAATATCCTTAGTTGAAATTTTAGAGGCTTTAATAACCTCAATTAGCAAAAAGAGGTTAGACTCCTTTGTAATAAGAATGACGTAGGTTTGGTTGGTCTTCTGGAGATTAGAGTTATGGAGAATAAAGTAGAAAAGGTAGCAAAGAAAATGTTTGAAGGTTGGTGTAACGATCCGGCTGGTCGTTTTGAGTATTACAGCCCCGTTCTCCCATTTACTGCTTATCCTGTGTTCAATTATAATTGTGTGACTCGTCGGAGAGGTTTTAGAATGAATTTAAAAACTTGGTTCCAAGAATTAAAGCTTAAGTTGAAATAGTTGACCGGATATTGACTTATGTGTAAACGACCTCGGAATAGAGTTTTGATGATTTCAATAGCTCCGTATAGTGATTTTGGACTTAGGAGTGCGTCCGGAAATTATTTAGAAGCCCGTAGTTAAATTAGGCTTAAAATAGTGAAAATATGAAGTTTAAGTTTAGAAGTTTGACCAGGGGGTTGACTTTTTGATATCGGGGTCGGAATTTGATTCTGGAAATTGGAATAGGTCCGTTATGTCATTTATGACTTGTGTGCAAAATTTGAGATCAATCGGACTTGATTTGGTAGGTTTCGGCATCGAATGTAGAAGTTAGAATTTCTTAGTTTCATTAAGTTTGAATTGAGGTGCAATTCTTTGTTTCGATGTTTTTATATGTGATTTGAGGCCTCGAGTAAGTCCCTAATATGTTTTGTGACTTGTTGGTATGTTCCGACGGGGTCTCGAGGGGCTCGGGTGAGTTTCGGAGTAGTTTCAGACCATTTCTAGGCCATTTTTAACTGTTGATTTTTATCTACAGAGGTGTGCATCGCGATCGCGAACATTTGATCGCGTTCGCGACGAGCAAACAGAAGTTTGGGGCCTTGTGAATCGCGATCGCGGAAGCTCTTTTGCGATCGCGATGAACAAAATCTCTGCTGCACTGACCCGATTTTGGAAGCTTATATCTCGCAATCTATAAGGAATTTGGAGATGATCCAAAAATAAAAGTTGTAGCCCTTGATGTCTAGTTTTCAGAAAGTCAAACCATTTATCATTTAGAGTTTTATACAAAATGTTATTACCATTATATTAGAGGCTATCTGGAAGAGTTAAGGAGTTTGTGCTTCGCGATCGCGATTAGTTTTCCGCGATCGCGAAGAGCAAATTTTGAGCTGGAAAATTTTGTGCTTCACGATCGCAAAGCATTTTCCGCGATAGAGAAGAGTAAATGCCTGGGCAGAAGCTATATTTCGAGGTTTCGGCCGTTTTTACATGTTGGGAGCTATGGAGCTCGGATTGAGGCGATTCTTGAAGCAATTTTCACCATATGAACTGGGGTAAGTATTTTCTACTCATTTTCAAATTTATATCATGAATCTATATTTATTTTCGGCATTTGATTGAGGGTTCCAAAAGAGAAATTGGGGATGTTAGCCTAAAGTTTCATAATGTGAATTTTCGAGTTTTAAACATCAATTTGGAGTCGTATTTGAGTGAAACTAGTATGGTTGGACTCGTAATTTAATGGGTTGTCGAATTTTTTGAGTTTCATTGGGTTCCGAGATGCGAGCTCGGATTTTGACTTTTTGGCCGATTTTGGGCTTTTGATTAAAGATTCGACCTTTATCGATTGAGTTTGTTTCCTTTGGCATTATTTGATGTACTTGAGTTGCTTTTGGCTAGTTTTGAGCCGTTCAAAGGTCGGTACACGCGTGGATGTCATTTTGGAGCGTCGCTTGGCTTGCTCGGTATTAGAATTTGCTTGTTCGAAGTAAGTAACACTTCTAAACTTGATGTTGAGAGTATAAAACCCCAAATTACGTGCTATGTGTATGGTGTTGAGGTGACTCACATGCTAGGTGACGGGCGTATGGGCGTGCACCGTGTGAATTGTGACTCTATTATTCTTGTGGTACTGTGTAACTACCTTATCTTATTTGTAACCATGAAATCTTTACGTACTAGAGCTATTGAGTTGTGATCCATGATAGAAACCATGTCTAGGATTCATGCTTATTCTGTTGGGGTCTGCCGAGGTCATATTGCTGTTGAAATACTTGTTTAATTTGCAAATTTCATACTCAGTTATGTTTATTCTTTTCATATCATATCTCAGTCTCTGTTGCTATCTATTGACACATCATATCATCATTCTGGGCTAGTTTCATGGCTTTGTGAGCCCGAGGGACTGGAGAGATTGATGACTGAGTGAGGCCGAGGACCTGAGTGTGAGTGATATTATGGGATCGGGCTGCACGCTGTAGCATGTTATATTGATTATATTATAGGATCGGGTTGCATGCCGCAGCAGGATATATTGATTTGTGCCATGATTGGCTTGATATAACGCTTGGGCTGAAGGAGCCCCTCCGGAGTCTGCACACACCCACAGTGAGCGTGGTTGATTTATATTGAGGGACAGATCTTCCTTGGACATGGATCTTGTCTGAAGCATTTATATTTGGGGATGGATCTTTCCCCGGCTGGATTGGCCTTATACATTACTGAGTGACTGACTGGCAGTTGCTATGTATATATTCGGGATAAATCTTCCCTAGGTTGAATTGGTCATATACAGTACTGAGTGACGGAGCATGTCGAGTGATTGAGCATGATGAGTGGAAAGTGTGAGACAGAGAGATTGAGTACTCTAAGAGTATGAGTACATGAGTTCATCTCTGAGATGCATTGCATTGACATGCACATATGACATACAGGCATGGAGATGCATTTTTTCTCATGTTGTACGGTATCACGTCATTCATGACTTCTCACACATATTGGCATATGGGCATAGTGATATATTTTATACTGGATATCTGGAAAGAAAAATGGAACATCTTGTTTATTGTTGAATGGATTTTTGGGAAAAATTACTGTTTTCAAACTTACTCATACTTTCGACGATTTCAATAAAGGATTTGGGTTTTTCACGGATATTCTTGAAAAGCGGAATTATTCTTTTTGGGAAACCATGAATAAGTTGATCATTTCATCTCTGAATTACTTCTTTTATTACTTGCTTTATGTTTTCATGAACTGTTGTTGGCTATTGGTGTTGGAACCGACCTTTGTTCCAGCTCGTCACTAATTTCAACCTAAGGTTACGTTTGTTACTTATTGAGTACATGAGGTCGGTTGTACTTATGCTATACTTCTACACCTTGCGTGCAGATTTTGGCTGTTGACGTTGCTGAGATCGACGGGAGTTGGATTTGAAGATGTACTTGCATTCCAGTTGTAGCTACCTCTTGTTTATGGTAGCCTTAGATTCATAACAATATGTTTATGTACATTTCGAACATATGATGTATTTATTTCAGACAAGCTTTGTAAACTCTAATCGTAGAAGCTCATGATTTGTACTACTAGTCCTTGGGGAATCAATTAGTTTTAGATATTTTCTTTTATCTAATTGTCTTATTAATTTCATTGGAATTGGTCAGTTGTTAATTGGCTTACCTAGCGGGTTGGGTTAGGTGCCATCACGACCAGTTAGATTTTGGGTCGTGATAAGTTGGTATCAGAGCTCTAGGTTCATAGGTTCTACAAGTCATGAGCAAGTGTCTAGTAGAGTCTTGCGGATCGGTGTGATGACGTCCATACCTATCTTCGAGAGGCCACAAGGCATTTAGGATATGCTTCCCATCTTTCTTTCCTTATCATGCGGCATTGAGTCAGCTTGAAGTGTAACTCTTGAAATTCCTTCCTCGCAATCGTATGCGCATGTGAGTGCTCGGTATCAGCTGTGCATCGACGACTTGCGATTCTATGGACGGCGTGCGAGATGTGATTTTTGTGTGTAGATGATGGGCCAGTCTGGAGGACTTGAGGCCGGGTATTGATGGTAGCTTGAGCAGGGGGATTTGGGTTGTGTGAGCATGTGCTTTTGGACTTATACGTCCAGTAGTGTCCCTATGAGTGGAATTCGTGACTCGATGAGTGGTTGGATGGCTACATGATGAGTATGATGTGACTGCGAGATGTGTTCATATGGTTTGAATGTGATGAGAAGAGTTTGCTTGAGATATAGAAAGGACTATCGGGTGTTTGATTTTTGTATTAATTTGACGTATAGTCTCGAGTTATGAGTGTATTGAAAGATTTTTCATGTTGTTTAAATGTGGAACGAAGTAGATTTTTCATGTCTTGTGCTGAGTTCAGACCCAGGCAGGTTAAGTGATTGCGTAATAATTATGGCTACGAGCGGGTATAGCAAGATGCCAATTTGAGGCTATGCAGGTGGTTATCTCCTGCGGAGTAACCTACGTAGGTGTGTCCCCTATAATGTTGAGTGGAGAGTTTTTTTCCTACCAATGGGGCGTATGTGTTGAGATTTGAATTTGAATCTGGTGGAGAAAGTTGACTTGACTGTCACGAGAATGAAGGCGAGCTTAGCAGATGAATTGAGGTATCTTATGGTTTGTGTTACCTGAGCTTGTGAAGAATTTTCATTGAACTGACTGCGATATTATGGCAGTAATAGAGTATGGGTTTGCGAGTTATCGAGTGTTTCATTCTATGGCTTTGAGCCAAGTGGGGGAGCCTACTATTGACAATTCAATTTCACGGTTATATGTTAAGTTTTAGTTTTGGTCTGAGACATACTGGCGGATCAGTTATAACTGCAGAGGTTGAGATCGGGTACGACTCATGCAAGGAAATTCCTAAATACGGGTTATATTACACTTATGAAAATATGAAAATCATGGAATGACTAAGTTGTTATTGAAGGATGTAGTATGCATGAAGTATGAATTTTATTGGTGGTGTTAAAGCAGGGTTAGTTCTTTGAGTGTTGTTGTGCTAATGTGGCACGTGTCTTTCGGACCATTTGGGTGGTACAATTTATATTTGAGCAAAGTGGATGACTCCCCAGAAGGTTCTAATGGGTTCGAAATTATATATAGCAATTGAGAATTTTCCCGTACTTGTGTGGATAGAATCTGACATTTGCATTTGATGGTGCCGGAACTTGCGGTAATTTTATATGAGTATGGATTTTACATTCCAGTATAAGGAAGGTAAAAAGAACAATTTTAAATTCACATGAGGTATTTTTGCAGAGTGGGTGTTTCGGTTGTGGTATTTATGGGGGTAATTATGATGTAATGAGATTTTACAGATGTTTTGGTGGCAATATTCTTGGGTTTGGTGACCTGCGTGGCTTGATCGAGTAGAGGAATTCAGTTTTGATAGCTTGGTTATGTGCAAATGGATTTCAAAGTATTCTCAATGGTTTCTACTACGGTTCGAGGTGTATATTTCCTACCGGTATGAGGAACATGTTACGTATTGCGATTTTCTCCTGGATAAGATCAAATGGAAGGTTCCTGGCTAATTGAGAATGTAGTTTGCTTATGACTCAGAGTTGATTATGATATTCTCGTGTTTTTCTTGTAATGACATGATAGATGCGGCGTGTTGTGTGGGATTGAGATTTGCATGTGCAAGGTCCCGGTTCAATTTTGAAGGGAAAGTCCTTAGACAACATGGACGGTTTCAGATGTCTAGTTGAATGATATTACTACTTTGTATTGCCTGAGAATGGTGTGCATTTCAGAAGGCGCATTGTGTTTTGACTTACGGATGCTTCATTGGTATTGCGGTGCTCGCCTGGGTGAGCGACTGCTGATATTCAGATTATTGCTATGTGGCACGGAAGAATTATGGAAGTATTCCTCATGGGATGATCGTGCATGAAAGATGTGTTAGTCATTCGAGTGCTGGAGTTGGAACCGGTTATGGTGATTCATGTGTTCTATGAATTTGGGACTAAGAGTTCTCAGAAGCATATTCTTTCAGGGTTGCGGCCTATTTGTGTTTAGTATTTTATTTAAACTCAGTGGAGGCACTAATTGTGCTAATTAATTATGATAGCTCGCACTATGAGTGCGCATATATGCGAGGTTTGAGCCCATGTGCGGGCACCGGGGCAAGTATCCATACTCAGAAGAACGCTTAGGCTATGATATGCCTAGAGTTGACTGTTAAGCGTAAAGTAATAACGTTTCTCGTATTCGTACCTTTGTTGAGAACTATCTGGGATATACTTGAGGTTACAAAGAGGCTAATTCCCTAAATAAACTAGTAGTTACTAAATCTGCGATAACTTGTTGATTTGAGTTGTGATAGTACACTTTGCACGTGCTTAGGACTGGAGGCCTGCGACCATGCTAGGCATATTATGTTATTTTCATGTGAGTTGTCCCTAAGGATCCTGGCACGTGAGTTGTCCGTGCGGGTCCAGATATTGATACTATAGCACGTGAGTTGTCCGTGCAGTTGATGTTAATGTGAGCTCTAGGAGAGCTGGTTACCGTTATTAGATTCATGTGTCTTGGATCTACTATATATGATGAGCTCATAGCATTGCGGTTGTGGTGGTGCTTGTTGAACTTGCAAAACAATTCTCTTCTTTGAGACATTATCCATTTTTGGTTACACGGATTGCGCAATTGTGGCTTGAATTGTATTGGTGTAACATGTCTGTGGAATAGTTGTGTTTGATAATATAAGGTCGTTGGAACTAGAACGGGTACTATCGGATTTTATTACGGTATATTTGGGAGGATAATATCGAAAGTCGGCTTAAAAGTGATTATGGTATTGGTTGGGGAGAGAGAGCTCCATGACTAGTTGATCTGATGAGTGGTTATGAGTTTTTGAGTGTTTCTTTCATTTTCGGCAGTGTACGGAGGTTTTTGAATGAGGTTTTATCTGATATGAGATTTATCACCGGTAGTAAGCTAGTTTTTAAGCAGCTATGGTGATTAGAAATTATTGACACGAGTATGCGAGTTGTGTGATATATCATGTGATTACATCTTGAGTTATGGCTATGGCTTGATACATTTTGTTTAGAATTATACAGTGTGTGGATATGAGATTCAGATCTTGAAAAGAAATTCTAAATAATGGAAATTGAATTTCAAGGTTTATGAGCTAAGGTTAAATTAATGACTTTAAATTATGTTGTGTTGTCAGGCCTATAAAAAATAAGGTGACGTGGGATCACCCCCGTGAATGTATGGTGGAAGGGTGGAACAGTAATTTAAAGGCTTAGGAACAAATCTTGGAACGCTCGAGGATGAACGTATGATTAAGTGGGGGAGAATGTAACGACCCGGCCGATCGTTTTGAGTATTATAGCCCCCTTCTCCCATTTACTGCTTATCCTATGTTCAATTATAATTATGTGACTCGTCGGAGAGGTTTCAGAATGAATTGAAACACTTGATTCCAAGAATTAAAGCTTAAGTTGAAATAGTTGACCGGATGTTGACTTATGTGTAAACAACCCCGGAATAGAGTTTTGATGATTCCAATAGCTCCGTATGGTGATTTTGGACTTAGGAGTGGAAAATTATTTGGAAGCCCGTAGTTAATTTAGGTTTGAAATGGCGAAAATATGAAGTTTAAGTTTGGAAGTTTGATGGGGGAGTTGAATTTTTGATATCGGGGTCGGAATCCGATTCTGAAAATTAGAATAAGTCCGTTATGTCATTTATGACTTGTGTCCAGAATTTGAGGTTAATCGGACTTGGTTTGATAGGTTTCGACATTGAATGTAGAAGTTAGAATTTCTTAGTTTCATTAAGTTTGAATTGAGGTGCGATTCGTCATTTTGATGTTGTTATATGTGATTTGAGGCCTCGAGTAGGCCCGTAATATATTTTGGGACTTGTTGGTATGTTCGGATGGGGTCCCGAGGGGTTCGGGTGAGTTTCGGGGTGGTTTCAGACCATTTCTAGCCATTTTTAATTGCTGGTTTTTGTCTAAAGAGGTGTGCATCGCGATCGTGAACTTTTGGTCGCATTCGTGAAGAGCAAACAACAGTTTGGGGCCTTGTGAATCGCGATCGCGGAAGTTCTTTTGCGATGGCGAAGAACAAAATCTCTGCTGCACTGACCCGACTTTGGAAGCTTATATCTCGCAATCTATAAGGAATTTGGCTATGGTCCAAAAACAAAAGTTGAGCCATTGATGTCTAGTTTTCAGAATGTTAAACCATTTGTCATTAGGAGTTCTGTATAAAACGACATGACCATTATACTAAATACTATCTGGAAGAGTTGGGGAGTTTGTGCTTCGCGATCGCGATTGGTTTTCCGCAATCTCAAATAGCAAATTTTGAGCTAGAAAATTTTGTGCTTTGCAATTGCTAAGCAGTTTCTGCAATCGCGAAGAGTAAATGCCTGGACAGAAGCTATATTTCGAGGTTTCTGTCATTTTTACATTTTGGGAGCTATGGAGCTCGGATTGAGGCGATTCTTGAAGCAATTTTCACCATGTGGACTGGGGTATGTGTTCTCTACTCAATTTTAATTTATTTCCTGAATCTATCTTTATTTTCGTCATTTGATTGAGGGTTCCAAAAGAGAAATTGGGGGTTTTAGCCTAAAGTTTTATAATGTGAATTTTCGTGTTTTTAAGATCGATTTAGAGTCGGATTTGTGTGAAACTAGTATGGTGGAATCATAATTTAATGGGTTATCGAATTTGTGAGTTTCATGTGGGGTTTCGAGGTGCGGCCTCAGGTTTTGACTTTTTGACCGATTTTCGGCTTTTGATTAAAGATTCAACCTTTATCGATTAGGTTTGTTTCCTTTGGCATTATTTGATGTACTTGAGTTGCTTTTGGCTAGTTTTGAGTTGTTCGGAGGTCGTTACGTGCGTGATGGAATTTGGAGCGTCACTTGGCTTGCTCAGTATTAGAATTTGCTTGTTCGAGGTAAGTAACACTTCTAAACTTGGTGCTGAGAGTATAAAACCCCGAATTACGTGCTATGTGTTTGGTGTTGAGGTGACACACATGCTAGGTGACGGGCGTGTGGACGTGCACCGTGTGAATTGTGACTCCGTTATTCTTGTGGTCGTGTAGCTATTGAGTTGTGATCCACGATAGAGACCATGTCTAGGCTTCATGCTTATTCTGTTGAGGACCGAGGTCATATTGCTGTTGAATTACTTGTTTAATTTGCAAATTTCATACTCAGTCATGTTCATTCATTTCATATCATATCTCAGTCTCTGTTGATATCTATTGACACATCATATATCATTTTGGGCTAGTTTCATGGCATTGTGAGCCCGAGAGACTGGAGAGATTGATGACTGAGTGAGGCCGGGAGACTGAGTGTGAGTGATATTATAGGATTGGGTTGCACGCCGCAACATGTTATATTAATTATATTATGGGATCGGGCTGCACACCGCAGAAGGTTATATTGATTTTTGCCATGATTGGCTTGATATAGCGCTTGGGATGAAGGAGCCCCTCCGGGGTCTACAAATACCCCTAGTGAGCGCGGTTGATTTATGTTGAGGGATGGATCTTCCCTGGACATGGATCTTGTCCGAAGCATTTATATTTGGGATTGGATCTTCCCCGGGATGGATTGGCCTTATACAGTACTGAGTGACTGACTGGCAGTTGCTGTGTATATATTCGGGATAAATCTTCCCTGGGCTAGATTGGCCATATACAGTACTGAGTGACTGAGCATGTTGAGTGATTGAGCATGATGAAAGGAAAGTGTGAGATAAAGAGATTGAGTACTTTGAGAGTGTGAGTACATGAGTTCATCTCTGAGATGCACTGCATTGACATGCACATATGACTTACAGGCATAGAGATGCTTTTTTCCTCATGCTGTACGGTATCACGTCATTCATGACTTCTCACACATATTGACATATGGGCATAGTGATATATTTTACACTGGATTCTGGAAAGAAAAATGGAACATCTTATTTAAGAGTTTGACGTCTCTATAGCTACATGCCAATATGAATACGGTATGTGATGCAACACAATGAAATTCCAAGTACTCACACTCTCAGAGCACTCAATCTGGCCGTCTCAATTCTCGCTCGTCATGCTCAGCACTGTATGATACCTGCTGCGGCGTGTGGCCCGATCCACATATAGCCCTAAATCCTATTGCGATGTGCAACCCGATCCACATATATATAGCCGTAAGGCTTGTTGCGGTGTGCAACCCAATCCACGTATATATAGCCATAAGGCTTGTTGCGGGGTGCAACCTGATCCACACATATATAGCCATAAGGCTTGCTGCGGCATGCAACTCGATCCACATATATATAGATATCACTCATAACACGGTACTCAGGTCCCAAATCAGTCACCGATCTCTCTAGTCTCTCGGGCTAACAACACTCATGCTAAGCAGCCCTAATCAATGGTACGAGATGTGACAATATACGATAACAGAGACTGAGATATGACACACAATTATGTATCTAACTAAGTTCACAACTGCAATTAAACAGATAACTCAACAGTAAAGAACGACCACTGTGGGTCCTAGTGGTACCAGCATATAGCCTAAACATGATTTCTAGCATGAGTCATAACTCAAGTGCTGTAACACATAAAGTACAGCAAAAATGTTCAGATAAAATAGCTACACAGTTCCAAGGAATCGACTAAATCACAATTTCTACGGTGCATTGCCCACACACCCGTCACCTAGCATGCGAATCACCTCAACATCAATCACATAGCATGTAATTCAGGGTTTCATACCCTCAAAATCAAGCTTAGAAGTGTTACTTACCTCAGACTGTGCAAAACTCTACTCCAACAACCCCTTGCCTCGGGAAACGGCCTTCGAGTGCCTCGAATATAGCCACAATCAGTTCGATACAATCAACATGAGCTAAAGGAATCAATTTCATAAGAAAATACTAAGTTCTAAATCAAAAGTCAAAAAGTCAACTCAAAAGTCGGCCCCGGGCCTACGTCTCAGAATTCAATAAAAGTTATAAAACAGGAAGCCCATTCAACCACGAGTCTAACTATACCAAATTTACCAAATTCCAATACCAAATCACCATCCAAATCCGCAAATTAAACTCTCCAAATCCCTAGCCTCAAACTCCCAAATTCCACCTCAAAAACACACAAACTAGGTGGGAAATTCAATGGGGAAACAATATTATTGAATAAATTTAACCACAAGTGACTTACCTCAAGAATCCTTTTGAAATCCTTCTCAAAAGTCACCTAAGCTCGAGCTTGAAATGTCCAAAATGATGAAAAATCACAGAACCCTCGTATTTTAAACATTACCTAGTGCTTTCGCACCTGCGGGCCAAAAATCCGCTTCTGCGTTACCGCTTTTGTGGTCAATAATCCACATCTGCGGAGGTCTCTTAAGGGCCGACCAACCACTTCTGCGGACCAGCGACTCCAAGCCCCTCTCCGCTTCTGCGACTAGCCTCCTCATCTGCGAGATCTCAAGTTGAGAATTTTTCCTCGCACCTGCGCAAACCCTCACTTCGCCCAGAACCGCATCTGTAACCCATGGCCACTTCTGCGGCTTCGCACCTGCGGGCGTTCCCACGCAGGTGCTGTCGCACCAGACCAGAACCACTAGCCTTCAAAAGTTCAAAAAAAAATCCAATCCGATTTTGGGCCGAATCGCTCCCGAGGCCCCCGGGACCTCAACCAAACATACCAACAAGTCCTAAAATATGATACAAACTTCGTCGAGCCTTCAAATCATATCAAACAATGCTAAAACGACAAATCGCGCATCGATTCAAGCCTAATGAACTTTTGAATTTCTAACTTCCACATTTGACGCCGAAACCTATCAAATCACGTTCGATTGACCTTAAAATTTTGCACACAAGTCACACATGACACAATGGACCTACTCTAAATCCCGAAACCCCAATCTGAGCGTGGTAACCACAAAGTCCACTCCCGCTCAAACTTTTAAATTTTCAACTTTCGCCATTTCAAGGCTATTTCAATTACGGGCCTCCAAATCACTATCCAAACACGCTCCTAAGTCCAATATCACCTAACGGAGCTAACTGAACCATCAAAACTCCATTCCAGAGCCATTTACACACAAGTCAACATCCGATCAACCTTTTCCACTTGAGCTTCCAACCTTGAGATTAAGTGTCTTAACTCATTCCGAAACCTATCCGGAACCAAACCAACTACCCCGGAAAGTCACATAGCAACTATTAAGCCTCAAATGATCAATAAAATGGGGGAACAGGGCTACAACTCTCAAAACAGCCGTCCGGATCGTTACACATATGCTACAGGTGGTAAAGAAACTCTATATAAAGACCTGACCGGTTATTTTGAGTATTGTAGATGTGTTCCCCCATTTATTGCTTATTTTATGTTCAATTGTAGTTATGTGACTTTTCGGGGTGGTTGGTTTGGTTCCGGAGATACTTAGGAATGAATTGGGATACTTAGTCCCAAGGTTGGAAGCCTAAGTTGAAAGATTTGACCGGATATTGACTTATGAGTAAACGACTCCGGAATGGAGTTTTGATGGTTCCGATAACTTTGTATGGTGATTTTGAACTTAGGAGTATGTCCGGATTTTGATTTGGAGGTCCGTATGTCGTTTTGGCTTGAATTGGCAAAAGTTGGAAAGTTAAGAAATTTGACTGATAGTTGACTTTGTTGTTATCCGGCTCGAATTTTGGTTCCGAAAGTTGGAATAAATTCTTTGTGTCATTTATGACTTGTGAGAAGTATTTGAGGTCAATTGGAGTTGGTTTGATAGGTTTCATCATCAATTGTAGAAGTTGAAAATCCATTAGTTTCAATAGGCTTGAATTAGGGTGCGATTCGTGTTTTTGGTGTTGTTTGATGTGATTTGAGGCTTCGACTAAGTTGGTGTCGTGTTTTAGGACTTGTTGGCTGTTGGTATGTTTGGATAGGATCCCAGGGGCCTCAGGTGTTATTCGGATCATGGTCGGACTCATTTTGGACTTTGTTAGATTGCTAAAGTCTGTGCTTCTGCTTTCCTCTTTCGCGATCGCGAAAGGAGGACCACGATTGCCTAGGGTTAAGTTTGGTAGGTGAAAAGTTTCTCAGTGCGTTCACAAAATTATCTGTGATCGCGAACCTTTGGGAAGTTGTGTTACGCAAACGCGTGAGATGTGACGTGTTCGCGAAGAAGGAAGAGGAGACATGGGATGTCATACGTGTTGTTCTACGCGATCCCATGAGTCTGGCAGCGATCGCGTATGTTTGGGAAGTTAGTCAATGCGTTCGTGACCTTGGGAGTGCGTTCGCGTAGGAGGTTTTTTGCTTATGAAGATTTTTTTCTTCTCGATCGCGTGAGTAATACCGCGATCGCATAGTGTAACCAAAGAGTAGTCAATTTGTTTTTTTGGTCAAATCCACTAGTCCTTGTGCCTACGGTTAGTTTTGATAAATAAAATAGCAACTAGTACACCAAAGAAGGGGGACATGACCCTTACCTCCAAATCTATGGTAGATAAACAATTGATTGTCCATAAGTGACGATCAATTGAATCCTGTACAATGAGTGAAGTTAGACCCATGATGAAGTGCCAATTGGCTACCCATAATTGGTGGACAATTGGGTATACACAAACAGTGTGAAATGAGCCTAGATCAACTACACAAACAAGTGAATCTAAAGAAACTATGTAAGAAATTTGGGAGTATATCTTCCAAAAACAAAAGAACCAACATCTAGAAGGTAGGTATATCCTCACTTTGAAGTATGACAAAAGACAGATGGGTATGGTAGGAGTTGTCTTCAATTTAGCTTTGACAATGAGAGCATAGAAAGCCAAGTTGAAGACAGTAATAATTGGGATCCTTGTAGAGGACTGGTCTTGCTGCTCTAAATAATGCAATTGACAGAAGAGATTGAGCTTAGCCTTGGTGCCTTTATCTAGGAGACAATCACGAAGAACTGTACTTGTAACATCTGGAAACTAGTCTAGAAAATATACACATGTTCTTCAAGCTAAAGCTGATGCAGTATGTAAACTTCTACAGTTGAAATCTGGTAATAGTAGTGGTATGATGGACAAGGTTTGTGCCTCTAGTTGTGTTCTTGTGAGGCCCTAGGATTTGAAACCTGAGAATAGGCGGCCTGCTGCTGAGTAGACTATTTAAAATCCCAAATCGTGGGATAGAGCAAAAATTTTATTTGGACTTGAGGAGCTTGGCTAGGGGCAATTTTTGAGAGGGATTTCGCTACAAATCGAGAGGTAAGCTATTTTTAATTACTTTTGTCCAATAATATTGAATGCCCATTTATTTTTACACCTACATTATGTGTTTTTAAGGTGAAATTTGGAGGATTTTGGATTAGGGATTGGAGAGTAAGATTTGGGGGTTTGAGGGTCAATTTGTAATCGGAATTGGATGATTATTGTATAGCTGGACTCGTAATTGGATGAGTGTTCAGAATTTGTAAAATTTTTTTGGGTTCTGAGGCATGGGACTGTGTTTGACTTTTTGGGCTGACCTTTTGAATTTGGTTAAAGAACTTAGCTTTATCGTATGAGATCGATTCCTATAGCTTTTTTTGAATATATTAAGTTGTTTGTGACTAGATTGGAGTCGTTCGAAGGTCGATTAGCGAGGCAAGGTTTGTTGGAGCATTAAGTTGCGCACTTTCAGGTAAGTAACACTTCTAAACTTGGTACCGAGGGTATAAATCCCTGAAATACGTGTTATGTGGTTGGTGTTAAGGTGACGCACATGCTATGTGACAGGCGTGTGGGCGTGCACTGCGGTAATTATGACTCGGTTGATTCTGTGATGCTGCGTAGTTATCTAATCTTTTTTTATATCCATGAAATTCCTAGGTGTTAGAGTAATTGCACTGTGATCCATGTTATAAATTATGTTTAGGCTATCTGTTTATTTTGTTGGGACCCACTGAGGTCATTTATGTTGTTGAGTTATTTGCTTAAATTGCAATTATGTACTGAGTCATATTCATTTATTTGCATATCATATCTCATTTTCTATTATCATTTACTATTAAATCATGTTATCATTGTTTGGGTTGAGTGGTATGAGATATGTGAGCCCATGAGATTAGAGAGATTGAGAACTGAGTCGGGGCCTAAGAGCCGTGTTGTGAGTGATATTATGGATTGGGCTGCACGCTGCAGCAGGCCATATTGGCTTTATAACTATTATTATTATTATGGATCGGACTGTATGCTGCAGCAGGCCTTATAGGCTCAATGGGATCGGGCTACACGGAACAGCAGGCCATACTGGCTTTATATTAGCGCTTGGGTAGGATCCGCCCATCCGGAGACTGATATACAAGCAGTGACTGCAGGTATATTATAGTGCCGAGTGAATGTGTGTGATGAGTGGGAGTTGAGACAGCCAGATTGAGTACTCTTTCAGCATGAGTACCTGGGAGTATCACTGTGATGCATTACATTTGACATGCATATTTGACATGTAGTCATAGAGATGTAACATTCCTCATGCTAGCTGTACTTGGCATCTTTTATCAGTGTTGAGCTTAAATTGTTGAACTCGAAAGCATGTCTACATTTCTGTACTATGTACGAACTGATTATGGAACTTCTCTAAGTTCTTACTGTGATTTCCTTGTTATATTTGTACTGTTATTATCTAGATTCGGACTGTATCTTTCTTAGCTCGTCACTACTTTTAGCCCAAGGTTAATCCTGTTACTTATTGAGTATATTGGGTCCGTTGTACTCATACTACACTCTGCACTTCGTGTGCAGATCCAGGTACATCTGGATGCGGCGGTATCTAGATTTGGTGCAGTATCTACTCGGAGACTATTGAGGTATATGCTATGATGCTTGCAGACCTCGACTCTCATTCCTTTTAGTTTATTCAGTACTATTTTATTTTCCAGACAGTTGTATTAGAGATTTAGATTGTGTGCTTTGTAGCTCATGTACTCGATGACACCAGGATTTTGTAATTTGTTATCGTTGAGTTCAGTTGTTTTTATCAGTTATTTATGAGATTTTTCCACTATTGAGCTTGTTAAAAATCATATTTTTAATTCAAATGCACAGTTATTATGTGATTGTCGGCTTGCCTATTAATGTGATAGGCGCCATCACGACAGGTTGCGATTTGGTCGTGACAAGTAGGTATTAGAGCACTAGGTTACTTAGGTCTCACGAGTTAGTAGAGTCTTGCGGATCGATACGGAGACGTATGTACTTATCTTCGAGAGTCTACCGAACCATTAGGAAACTTCACTTTCTTGTATTCTTGTCGTGTGGATTTGTTGATTCCGGAAACTAAACTTCTGTTATTCTATTCTCTCACATATGGTGAGGACACGTGCGACTAGATCGGGCAAGCGGCCACCAGTACCACCAACTAGGGTCGTGAGAGGCCGCGGTAGAGGCCGAGGTGCATCTCGCACTACAGCTAGAGCAGCACCTGTGGAGCCACCAGTTGCTCCAATTGAGGAGCAGATACCAGATATGGTTGAGCCGGTGGGACCAACTCTAGCTCGTATATTGACTGTATGTACTAGCCTTGTTCAGGCAGTTTCAGTTCCGACCGCACCAGCTACTTCTTAGGCCGGGGGAGGTGCTCAAACTCCTACCACTTATACTCCAGAGTAGGTAGTCCAGGGACTTCAGACACCGAGGGTACTATCAGCTCAGCTGGTTGCAGTTGCTCAGGCCCAGGTTGGTCCACCTATGAGTGACGAGGAGTAGAAGAGACTAGAGCGGCTTAGGCCTCCAGAGTTCAGTCGGGATGAGTTAGAGGATGCTCAGTATTTCTTAGATAGGTGTCAGCAGATCCTTCGCACAGCAGGTATTCTGGAGACTACCTGAAGTCTCATTTACTACTTTTCAGCTGTTGGGGGTAGCCTTCAGATGGTGGAAGCCTATGATTTGAGTAGGCAAGCCGGTGCTGCACCACTTACGTGGCATGAGTTCTCAATTCTCTTCTTAGAAAAGTTTGTTTCACAGACTCGTAGGGAGAAGTTGCGTAGGCAGTTTGAGCAGCTATGCCAGGAGGGTATGTCAGTGACCTAGTTTGAGATGAGATTTTCAGAGTTGGCTGGTAAGGCGGTATGGTTAGTCCCCACCGAGAGAGAGCAGATTAGGAGGTTCATTGATGGCCTCGACTATGGACTACACTTCGTCATGACTCGGGAGATTGCGTTAGGTGCTAGGTTCAACGAGGTGGTTGATATTTCTAGGCACCTAGAGCAGGTTTGTAGTGAGGAGCGTGAGGAGAGGGAGGCCAAGAGGCCTAATTGTTTGGGTGGTTTCAGTAGTGCCTCATCTCGAGGGTTGTCCCACCATAGCAGGGGTCGTCCTTATAGGCCCACTCAGATGGCTTGTCCGGTTCATCAGGGTGCATCAGCTAGCCATGGTTCATACAATGCTCGTTTGGGTCAGTCATCTCTCAGTGCCCTCCTAGCTTAGTGTTCATCCCGTGCTCCATCGGTTTAGGGTTAATATACCAGGTCCATCTAGTAGTTATTCTTGTTCTCGGGGCCCAATTCTGTCTCCGCCACCATTGACATATCGGAGTTACTTTGAGTGGGGAGAGTTTGTACATATGAGGAGGTATCATCTCTATCTTTTGAGAGGTCCAGTTCAGTAGAGGGGTTAGGTTATGTCTTCCGCACCAGTTACTTCATCACCCGCTCAGCCAACTCGTGGTGTGGCTCAGGCACTAAAGGATGCCCTAGAGGGGTAGGCCGATCAGGTGGCTGTCAGGCTTGATGGTATGCTTTTCCCGCCAGGCCAGATGCCGTTGCTTCAGACGGTGTGATCACATGTATTGTCTCAGTATGCCACAGGGATGCTTCCATATTATTTGGCCCCGGTTCCACTTATTCATCTGTATCATCATATTTTGCTCGTCATTTGGATATGCCCCGTGAGTCCTTTGCTATGCCAGTTCATGTATCTATGCCGGTGGGCGATTCTACTATTGTGGACCGTGTGTATGGGTCGTGTGTGGTGATCTTTGAGGGATTGGAGACGAGAGTTGATCTTTTATTGCTTAGTATGATTGATTTTGACGTGATTCTAGGCATGGATTGGTTGTTCCCATGTCATGCTATTCTGGAGTGTCATGCTAAGACTGTGACGTTGGCAATGGTGGGATTGCCTAGGATTGAGTGGAGAGGTTCTTTGGACTATGTTCCAAGTAGGGTGATTTCATATTTGAAGGCCCAACAGATGGTTGGGAAGGGTTATCTGGCATATTTGTCCTTTGTGAGGGATGTTGGTGCTGTTACTCCTACCATTGATTTTGTTCTGGTAGTGCGAGACATACCGGATGTGTTTCCTACTGACCTGCCGGGCATGCCACCTGACAAGGACATTGATTTTAGTATCTACTTGGTGCTGGGCACTCATCCCATTTCTATTTTTCCGTATCGTCTGGCACCAACAAAGTTGAAGGAATTGAAAGAGCAGCTTCAGGAGCTTCTTGATAAGGGGTTCATTAGGCCTAGTGTGTCGCCTTGGGGTGCACTGGTTCTATTTGTGAAGAAGAAGGACGATTCTATGTGATGTGCATTGATATGGGTAGTTGAACAAAGTTACAATTAAGAACAAGTATCCTTTGCCGCACATTGATGACTTATTTGATCAGCTTCAAGGAGCTAGAGTATTCTCTAAGATTGATTTGAGGTCTGGGTATCACCAATTGAAGATTCGGGACTCTGATATTCTAAAGACGGTATTCAGGACCCGCTATGGTCACTATGAGTTCCTTGTGATGTCTTATAGGATGACCAATGCCCCAGCAACATTCATGTATTTGATGAATAGTGTATTCCAGCCATATCTTGATTTGTTTGTCATAGTATTTATTGATGATATCCTGGTGTACTCATGTAGCCAAGAGGAGCATGCACAACATTTGAGGATTGTACTACAGATATTGAGGGAGAAGAAGCTTTATGCTAAATTCTCCAAGTGTGAGTTTTGGCTCGATTTTGTGTGGTTCTTGGGGCACGTGGTGTCCAGTGAGGGGATCAAGGTAGATTCGAAGAAGATTGAGGCGGTTCAGAGTTAGCCTAGACCGTCTTCAGCTACTAATTTAGGGTTTTCTTAGCTTGGTCGGATATTATTGCCACTTCGTGGAGGGTTTCTCGTCCATTGCTATGTGTTTGATTAGGTTGGCCTAGAAGGGTGCTCCATTCAGGTGGTCTGATGAGTGTGAGGAGAGCTTTTAGAAGCTGAAGACTGCCTTGACGACAACTCCAGTTGTAGTTTTGCCTTCAGCATCGTGTTCATATACAATGTATTGTGATGCTTCTCGGATTGGTATTGGGTGTGTCTTGATGCAAGAGGGTACAGTGATTGCTTATGCTTCATGCCAGTTGAAGCCCCGTGAGAAGAACTACCCCGTTCATGACTTAGTTTGGCAGCCATTGTCCATGCATTGAAAATTTGGAAATATTATCTCTATGGTGTGCCTTTTGAGGCATTTATAGATCATCGGAGTCTACAACACTTGTTCAAGAAAAAGGATATGAATTTGAGGCAGCGGAGATGGTTGGAGCTATTAAAAGACTATGATATTACCATTTTGTATCATCCTGAGAAGGCCAATATGGTGGCCGATGCCTTGAGTAGAAAGGTGGTGAGTATGGGTAGCCTTGCATATATTCCTTTTGGTGAGAGACGCTTGCATCAGATGTTCAAGCCTTGTCCAATCAGTTCGTGAGGTTAGATGTTTCAGAGCCTAGTCGGGTTCTAGCTTGCGTGGTTACTCGGTCTTCTTTATATGATCGTATCAGAGACTGTCAGTATGACGACCCCCATTTGCTTGTCCTTAAGAACACGGGTCAGCACGGTGATGCCAAAGAGGTTTCTATTGGAGATGATGAAGTGTTGCGGATGTAGGGTTGGATTTGTGTGCCCAATGTTGATGGATTATGTGAGTTGATTCTTGAGGGGGTCCATAGTTCACGATATTCCATTCATTCGGGTGCCGCAAAGATGTATCAGGACTTGAGGCAGCTCTATTGGTGGAGGAGAATGATGAAAGATATAGTGGAATTTGTAGCTCGGTGCTTGAACTGTCAGCCGATGAAGTACGAGTATCAGAGGCTTGAGATTCATGAGTGGAAATGGGAGCATATCACCATGGACTTCGTTGTTGGACTCCCACGAAACATGAACAAATTTGATGCTCTTAGGGTGATTGTGGACCGGTTGACTAAGTCCGCATTTTATTCCAGTTGGGACTATCTATTCTTTGGAACTGTTGGCTGAGATCTATATCCTGGAGATTGTTTGTCTTCACGGTGTGTCGGTTTCTATTATTTCTGATCGGGGCATGCAGTTCAAATCACAATTTTGGAGAGTAGTGCAGCGAGAGTTAGGAACAGGGGTTGAGTGGGGTACAACATTCCACCACAGTCTGAGTGCACCATTCAGATATTGGAGGATATGCTACGCGCTTGTGTTATGGATTTCGAGTGTTCTTAGGATCAGTTTCTACCGCTTACAGAGTTTGCTTATAACAACAGATACCAATCGAGTATTCAGATGGCTCCGTATGCGGCCTTATATGGGAGGCGGTGTCAATCTCCAGTTGGGAGGTTTGAGCTGGGGGATGCTAGGTTGTTGCGCACAGATTTGGTTCAAGATGCCTTGGAAAAGGTAAAGTTGATTCAGGATCGGCTTCGCACAACACAATCTAGACAGAAGAGTTACCCCGATCGGAAGGTCTGTGATGTTACCTATATGGTGGGAGAGAAGGTATTAGTCAGAGTTTCACCTATGAAGGGTGTTATGAGGTTCGGGAAGAAGGGAAAGTTGAGCCCTCGGTCGTTGGCCCTTTTGAGGTGCTTGAGAGGATTGGAGAAGTAGCTTACAAGCTTGCATTGCCACCTAGTCTATTGAGGGTTCAACTAGTATTTCATGTTTTCATGCTTCGGACGTACTACGATTATCCGAATCATGTTTTGGACTTCAGCACTGTTCAGTTAGATGGAGATTTTACTTATGATGTGGAGCAGGTGGCCATTTTAGATCGGTAGGTTCGGAAGTTAAGATCAAATAATATAACTTCACCGAAAGTTTAGTGGAGAGGTCAGCCAGTCGAGGAGGCTACTTGGGAGACCGAGTGAGAGATGCGGAGCAACTATCCACACCTATTTGAGACTTTAGGTATGATTCTAGACCCGTTCAAGGACGAACGTTTGTTTAATAGGGGGAGAATGTAACGACCCGACCAATCATTTTGAGTATTGTAGCCCTGTTTCCCCATTTATTGCTTATTCTATGTTCAATTGTGGTTATGTGACTTGCCCGGGTGGTTGGTTTGTTTCTAGGGATGTTTCGGAATGAATTGGGACACTTAGTCTCAAGGTTGGAAGCCTAAGTTGAAAAAGTTGACCAGATGTTGACTTATGAGTAAACGACTCTGGAATAGAGTTTTGATGATTCCGATGGCTTTGTATGGTGATTTCGGACACAAGAGTATGTCCGGATTTTGATTTGGAGGTCCGTAGGTCGTTTTGGCTTGAATTGGCGAAAGTTGGAAAGTTGAAAAGTTTGATCGAGAGTTGACTTTGTTGTTACCGGGCTTGGATTTTGATTCTGGAAGTTCGAATAGGTCCGATGTGTCATTTATGACTTGTGTGCAAAATTTGAGGTCAATCGAAGTTGGTTTGATAGGTTTCGGCATTGATTGTAGAAGTTGAAAATCTATTGGTTTCAATAGGCTTGAATTGGGGTGCGGTTCATGTTTTTGGTGTTGTTTGATGTGATTTGAGGCTTCGACTAAATTCGTATTGTGTTTTAGACTTGTTGGTATGTTTTGATGGGGTCCCAGAGGCCTCAGGTGTGATTGGATCATGGTCGGACTCATTTTGGACTTTGTTAGATTGCTGAAGTTTGTGCTTCTGGTTTCCTCTTTCGTGATTGTGAAAGGAGGACCGCAATCGCGTAGGGTTAAGTCTGGCAAGTGGGAAATTCTCAGTGCATTCACAAGATCACATTTGCGATCGCGAACCTTTGGGAAGTTGGGTTACGCGAACCATGAGAGATGACATGTTCGCGAAGAAGGAAGAGGAGACATGGGATGTCATACGCGTTGTTCTACGAATCGCGTGAGTCTGGCAGCAACCGCGTATGTGTGGGAAGTTAGTCATCGCATTCGCGAACCTGGGAGTGCGTTCGCGAAGGAGGTTTTTGGCTTCTGAAGATTTTGTTGTTCGCGATCGCGTGAGAAATGCCGCGATCGCGTAGTGTAGCCACTGGGCAGACTATTTAAAATGCCAAATCATGGGTTAGAGTAAAAATTTCATATTTGGACTTGGGTAGCTCGGCTAGGGGCGATATTTTAGTGGGATTTCACTATAAATCAAGAGATAAGCTATTTTTAATCACTTTGGTCAAATAATATTGAATATCTATTGATTTCTATACCTAGATTATGTATTTTTAAGGTGAAATTAGGTTAATTTTGGACTAGGGATGGGAGAGTAAGATTTGGGGGTTTGAGGGTCGATTTGTTGTCCGAATTGGATGATTTTGGTATGGTTGGACTGGTTATTGTATGGGCGTTCAGATTTTGTTAATTTTGTTGGGTTCCGAGGCATGGGCCCGGGGTTGACTTTTTGAATTTGGTTAAAGAACTTAGCTTTATCGTATGGGATCGGTTCCTATAGCTTGTTTTGATTTTGTTAAGTTGTTTGTGACTAGATTCGAATCGTTTGGAGGCTTCGCGAGGCAAGGGTTTGTTGGAGCATTGATTTGCGCACTTTCAGGTAAGTAACACTTCTAAACTTGGTACTGAGGGTATGAATCCATGAAATAAGTGTTATGTGATTGGTGTTGAGGTGATGCACATGCTAGGTGACGGGCGTGTGGGCGTGCACTGCGGTAATTATGAATCGGTTGATTCTGTGGTACCTTGTAGTTATCTAATCTTGTTTCTATCCATGAAATTCCTACATGTTAGAGTAATTAAGTTGTGATCCATGTTAGAAATCATGCTTAGGATATACGCTTAATCTGTTGGGATTCACTGAGGTCATTTCTGCTGTTGAGTTATTTGCTTAAATTGCAATTATGTTATATTTATTCATTTACATATCATATCTCAGTCTCTATTATTATTTACTGTTACATCATGTTATCATTGTTTCGGCTGAGTGGTATGAGATATGTGAGCCCGTGAGACTGGAGAGATTGATGACTGAGTTGGGGCCTGAGAGCCGTATTGTGAGTGATATTGTGGATCGGGCTGTATGCTGCAGCAGGCCGTATCGGCTTTATATTTATTATTATTATTATTATTATTATTATTATTATTATTATTATTATTATTGCACACCATAACATGCTTTATAGGTTTTATATGTTATTATGGGATTGGGCTGCACGGCGCAGCAGACCATATCGGTTGTACTCATACTACAGTCTGCACTTCGTATGCAGATCCAGGTACATTTGGATACGTCGGTTGCTAGATTTGGTGCAGTATCTGCTCGGAGACTATTGAGGTAGCTTCTATGACCCTGTAGATCTCGACTCTCCTTCCTTTCAGTTTATTCTGTACTTTTCTATTTTCCAGATAGTTGTATTAGAGATTTAGACTATGTCGACACTTAGTAGCTCATGTACTCGGTGATACCAGGATTTTAGAATTTGTTTGTCGTTGAGTTTCAGTTGTTTTTATTAGTTATCTATGAGATTGTTCCACTATTGAACTTGTTAAAAATCATCTTTTAAATTCAAATGCATAGTTATTATGTGATTGTCGTCTTGCTTATTAACGTGATAGGCACCATCACGACAGGTTGAGATTTGGGTCCTGACACTCAAGTTGATGAAGTAGAAGCTGAGGACGTCCATTCTCAACACTTTAGGAATATAATCTCTATAATATATGAAGATAACGAAGCATTGCATGTTGTACATTCCAAACTGCAATTGAATCCTTTTGGATTCTAGTGTCAAGCTGGATAAAAGGGTAAAATATTTTATGTTTAAGGAGTCTTCTTATCTTGTTGAGATATTTCTACAGCAGTTAAGTAAAGAGACTTGGATTAAATTGGGAGACGATAACACTAAATATTTTTCTCAATGATTAAATAGAAAAAGCTGATGCAATTAGTTACTCAATTATAGGATGGTCAACTTACGACTTACTTTGAACCTAATAAAATAGCTAACTATCACGACCCAAAATTCTACCAAGCCGTGATGGCACCTAACCAAACACCTCAGGTAAGCCAAACAATAAATAACATAACTAAAATGAAAAATCATCAACAAACAATAAATTAGATAGCTGAAATTTAGATAACATCCCAAGGATTGGTAGTATAAGTTATGAGCCACGAAAATTTAAATTTACAAAGCTGGTAAGAATAAACACCACATCTGTTTGAAGTTCACATAAAGTGAATTATAAGTCCTAAACTACCACAAACAAGTGGTAGCTTAAATCTACATTTCTGGTACAACTCCAATGATAGCCTTTGTCATCCCCAACAGCTCAGCTCCAAGATCTGCACGCAGGGTGCAGAAATGTTGTATGAGTACAACCGACATTATGTACTCAGTAAGTATCCTGACTAACCTCAGTGGAGTAGTGACATGGTTTTAATCCAAAAATACTCACCATATGTAACATATACAGCTCAATAACATATACATGCACACAACAATAGTATCGAAATCTTAGCCTGAAGTACACAAAAGGCCATCGGTGCATATAGAGAAGATATGCACAGGCATTATAAACCAACTAACAGTTCAACGTATAAAAAAGATACACACTTGATGTTAATCAACTCATCAACAATTTCATGTAGAGCAGATATGCACGATTTTGTACCAGTTTAACAATTCAGCATATAGGGAGGATATGCACCGAGCATCATTAAATCATTAATAGTTGCATATAAAGACGATAGACATGAAGTATCAATAATTCAACAGTAGTTGCATATAGAGAATATATGCATGAATAAGCAAGTCAAGTTGCATAAACTAACATATGGAGAAGATATGTATCGTGAATCATTTCATCAAGTAAAGCAGCATATATAGAATATACGCATAAAAGACAAGTATACATTTCAGAACTAACATATAGAGAAGATACACAGTAAAAATTATGTATACATCCAAGGAATTTGCATATAGAGAAGATACACAAAATCCAACCGCTGATCAATTTTTCATATTCCACGTGTACGCCATCAAGGAGAAACATGAAAGGACGACCCTAGGGGGGATGGATCCTTTTCCTTACGCTGCACGGACAACTCACGTGCCATAATCATAGCAGTTTCATGGACAACACACATACCATAATCAATAACATCCACGGACAACTCACGTATTGTCAACCTAGTCCATCATACAACAAGAATATACAATAATACATGTATACATCAACGAATATCAAATAACATACTCATGTACTGACAATATAGCATTCTAATGTGTATACATGTGCAAAGTGTATAACTACAACTCATATTAGGCGGGTATGCCATAAAATTACAAGCATCATGCTAACGTAGAGAATCAAGACCTACACATGGTCTCTAATATGTAAAAAAAAGTTCACTTAGTCATACAAATGATTAAACATAGATCATAGAAGGCATACGATGCGAATAAGGCATATTGGAAGCCTAAAGTCTAGTATGGTCAAATCATACGTAGCACCCGCATATATGCTTGTCACATCAAATAATACATCACTTTACACACATTCAAATTAGCCAAATAAGGCTATATACTAAGGGGTATTCCCTCAACAAGATTAGGCAAGATAGTTACCTCATCAGGGCTAGTCTTCAACCTCAAATCGCGTAGAAACCTCGCTCTAGCCCTCTAATCACGCATATTCCAGTCAATCGTCAACCAAAAAAGTCAAACAATGCTATAGGAAATGATCCCAACCCATAAAGATTCGATCTTTGAAGAATTCTAAAAAATTCAACAAAACTCAACTTGCGCGGTGTGCCCAAAATCCGAAAAAATATCAACTTTTGATGACCCATAACCTGTCGAGTTTAAATATCTAGTTAGATTTCAAATTCGGGTGTAATGACCTGACTGGTCGTTTTGATCATTTGCATTTAGTTTGGTGGTTTGAGGTCATGAGTTGCTTCATATGGTGTATTATGACGTGCGCGTATGATCGGTTATGGTCTTCGAGTTGTTCGGAATTGATTTGGAAGAATGATTCTTAAAATAGGAAGCTTTATGTTGGAAGAGTTGACCAAGTTTGAGTTTTGTGTATTTGATGTTGGATCAGAGTTTTTATGGTTTCGTTAGATCCGAATGGTGATTTTGGATTTGGGCATATGTCCGCAATTGCATTTGGATGATTCTAGAAGGTTTTGGCACTATTTGGCGAAAGTTGGCAATTTGAAGGTTTGGAAAATTCATAGATTTGTTATGGAGTTGACTTTGATGTTATCAGGTCTAGATTGTTGTTTCGAGAGTTGAAATAGGTTTTTTTTATGTCATTTGAAACTTGTGTGCAAAATTTGAGGTCATTCCAAGTGGATTTAATGTTGTTCGACACAAATTTTGGAAGTTGAAAGTTCAAAAGTTAATTAAGTTTGATTTGAGGTACGATTCGTAGTTTTGGAATTTCAGACCATTTCGGGCTATGATGGATGTTACTGGTTTCTGCTGGTTTCTAATGTTTCTGTTGCTCTTCGTGATCGTGAAGATGAACTCGCGATCGCGTAATGATTCTTGGTGCTGGGTGTTTTTGTTCATCACGGACGCGATAGGTTGAGCGAGCTCGTGAAGGTTTGAGCTGGTTGTTATCCGCGTTTGTGCCTTTGGTTTCGAGTTTGCATAGGGAAGCTGGGGACTGGTGGAGTTATCTTCGCATTTGCGTAAGCCACGCCGCGTTCGCGAAGGTTGGGCTCAGCTTTGCATCGCGTTCGCGAGATATGTGCTGCGAACGCGTAGTGGTATTTTATGGCGTCGTGATTTTGTGCATCGCGATCGCCTAGGGTACCACTGGGGCAGTACATACAAGTAATCTCTTTCAGACCTTAAGCTTATTTTATCATATTTTGAGTTATGGAGTTGGAGAGGATTTTCACCATATGGATTGGATAAGTATTTTTGACTCGGTTTTAATTATGTTCCATCCATCTTCGATTTTGGCATTTGATTGATGATTCTAAAAGAGAAACTGAGGGTTTTTGTCTAAACTTTTCTAAAGTGAATAATTGGGTTTTAAACATTGATTCAGAGTCAGATTTGAGTGAATTCGTATTGTTGGACTTGTATTCGCATGGGTTATTAGGATGTGTGAGTTCTGTCGGGTTCCGGGATGCAGGCCCGGGTTGACATTTTGGTTGACTTTGAATATTTGATTAAAGATTCGACCTTTATCATTTAGGTTTGTTTCCTATGGCATTATTTGATATTTTTATTTGATTTTGGCTAGTTTCGAGCCATTCGAAGGTTGATTCGCACGGGATGGAATTTCTAGAGTATTATTTTGCATGCTCGAATTTTCTTTGGCTCATTCGAGGTAAGTGACATATCTAAACTTGGATTTGAGGGTAATTATCCTTGAGAACTAGGATATTTGAGATGTGTTGAGGGTGACACACGCTCTAGGTGATGGGCGTGTGTGTGTGCACCGAGATATTCATTTACCGGGTAGTTCTTAGGTTATTATGTGCCTTGTTTTGCTATCATGCTTCTTTGATATCATATTTTCCTCATTTGTATGACTACGTGAGTTATTACTCATGCTATAAATCATGCATAGGCTATCTATTGTATTATTTGGGACATGATAGGGCTATGTCGCCATGTTGAGCTATTTGCCTTAGTCAAAGTCATACTTTTTAGTCACGATAGTTATATTCACATTTTATATGTCTGTCTCTGTGCACTTTTGATATGCTGTTTGACTTGTTATTCGTTTTCTTCTACGTGATACAAGTTTGACATGAATTTGTGGCACATTGTGGTACTCTGTGTTGTATAATTTGATTATGTTTCTGTGAGATGTGAGCCATTGAGACTTGAGCGAATTGATGACTGATGTGGGCCATAGAGACATGCTGTGAGTTATTGGATTGGGTTGCATGTCGAAACGAATTGATATTGGATCGGGTTGCACCCCGCAACAGATTGTTATTTGGATCGTGTTACACGCTGCAACAGGCCATAATGGCTTTTTGATTAGTGTTTGGGCAGGATCCGCCCCTCCGGTCTTTGACATGCCAGCAGTGTGCGCAGGAACAGATATATATATATATATATATATATATATATATATATATATATATATATATATATGTATGTATGTATATGTATGTATGTACACACACACACGTGCTTTGGTGAGTGGCATTGATGCCAGGTACCTTTACAGTGCTGAGTGATTGTGTGTGTGATGAAGTAGGACATTTGAGTCAGGCACCTTGAGTGTGCCGAGAGTGAGTGTGCTTGATGAAATCACCGTGAAATTATTTACTTGACATGTATATATTACATGTAGGCATAGAAATGTATTTTTCTCATGCTAGATAGTAATATGAAATTTTGATGACACGACATGTGGGCATAGAGATGTATTTTCCTCATGCTAGGCGGTATATGACATTTGATGACTTGACATGTATATTGACATGTAGGCATAGAGATATAATTTCCTCATACTAATTGGTTAACGAAAAGTCTTATATGATGTTGTGAATTGAAACATATGTTCTTTTTATAAACTCATGTTTAATTAAATTCAATGGAAAGATTTGCACTTTGACTATTATACTTGAAAAGCATGTCTACTTTCCCGTAACTGTGAACGAGCTGTGTATAATATCTTTTAAGTTATTACTTTTACTGTCTTCATTAAATTATTATGCGTTGTTATTGGCTATTGGTGTTGGACTCTGACCATCTTCCGAGCTCGTCACTACTTTCAACCTAAGGTTAGGTTTGTTATTTATTGAGTACATGTGGTCGGTTGTACTCATACTACACTTCTGTACCTTGCGTGCAGATCTTGGAGCTGATGTTCCTGTGTATGGCGGGAATTGGCATCAAAGATGTACCTGTTTTCCTGATATAACTGCTATTTCTTTTGTTATAACCCATATTTTTATGTGTTAGATTACACCGTAAGATAGTCTACCTTGGTTCGAGAAGAGAATTACCTTTGAGACAATAAGAGTTTAGTCCTATTGGTCCTAAACGATGCAAAGGTGTATAAGGGCGGTTAACAAGTATTAGAGGATAAACGAGTTAAGGATGTTGTAACTCGCGTTTTTGGGAAAATCGAGAGGTGGTTAACATCACCAAGAGGTCATGTTTTAAGGTATTTGGATGATATGATATCCGTTTCATAAGTCTTGAAGTCGAAAGGTTTATGAAACAAAAGTCGACGAAAGTTGTCCTAACTTAGGTTCACAATTTTACTTAAACAATAGGTAAAATGTTTCTGCGATTTTCTCCCAATTTATAAGGAATTACGGGGTGATATACCTACCAAATTAAAGATCTATGAGTCTAGTTTCCAATTCTTCAAACTGTTTGTTAATACAATCTCGGAGTATTGAGATAATTGCATTTCCGTAGAACTGCGCAGGCTGGTAGGTGACAAGTAGGTGCATCACCTACTTGCCAAAATAAAGGGCAAAAATTTAAAAGCCCCAAGTCGGTTAAGAGAGGGATTTTAAAAGCTTCTAAATCCAGTTAATTCACTCTTATTTCACAGCCTCAAAACCGAAAAGAACCCCTGCAACCCCTCCCCAAAATAATACCACACAAACCCTAATTGATTTTCCCCTCTTTCAAGTTCTAGTTGAAGGTAAACCCTAGAGTTTAAGGAACCAAAGCAAGGGCTGAGTTATGTAACAAGCAAGGTGAGTTTACTGCTCTATTTAATACATGTTTTCTACTGTTAAGTCTTGGTAAGTCATTCTATACATGTAAGAACTCATGGGACGGTGATCGGAAGCCGTGAGTTCAAGTTATTCACTTGTAGCGAACTGTTTTGTGGACTGTTTTGTGTTGCTGTAAAGCAGCATGTTATACTACTGATTTGTGGAGTTTTGGATGAGGAAGGGTGTGGAGAAACACCATATATGTTTAGGGTTGTGGCCTGATAGTTGTTCATAACATTTCCGGATCGTTTGACACGACTATAGTGGCCATTGTACGTATGAAGTGATTGGTTTGTGCGTGAACTATTTTGGGAGGCTCAATATGATTCTTATTGATGTTGTTTTGCTGTTTGGTGACTGTTTGGACTTGTGTGAAGTCATATATATAGGGGAGGTGCTGTCCGTTTTATTGCAAAATAGGTTACAGTCGGTACATAATAGTTACGACGCTTGAACGATAACGGTAGTGTCATTTCTCTTATTGTAGACTAAGAAGTCATGGAAGTT
>MCJB01048519.1:0-49561 GCA_002018475.1 Nicotiana obtusifolia
TTCGATCGTCGATTTGGTCGCATCGGCTTCATCGGGGATCACAAAGGATCAGGGGACCCCAAAGCTTTCGTCATCGGGCTGATCCCGTCCGCCCTCCTCCGTCAAAGGCGGCTTTTGTGGTTGCTATTTGGGCTCTCGATTGGGGTCTGCAGGCTTTGATGTTGTTCCATCTATCGCGAACATTTCCCTCGCTGCATGCTGCTCTCCATAGACGGTGATGACTCCTTCATCCGATGGGAACTTCAGCATTTGGTGTAGGGTAGATGGCACTGCCCTGATGTCATGTATCC
This sequence comes from Nicotiana obtusifolia, assembly GCA_002018475.1. Lineage (NCBI taxonomy): Eukaryota > Viridiplantae > Streptophyta > Magnoliopsida > Solanales > Solanaceae > Nicotiana > Nicotiana obtusifolia. The sequence goes on from MCJB01048519.1 coordinate 291, forward strand.
ATGGTCTACCGAGCAGGGCATTGTATCTCATGTCGCCTTCTATTACACAAAACCTTGTTGCTCTGGTTGTCCCGGCAACATTGACCATTAAAGTTATTTCCCCTTTCGTCGTTTCTGAGGCCATATTGAACCCGTTGAGTATTTGACCTCCGAGACGATTTGATCGGTCAGTCCTAGCTGTTCGATGACCCAGGACCGAACTATATTGGCTGAGCTCCCGGGTCGACAAGAACACGCTTTATTCGGGTATCTTGCACCAGCATCGATATTACCAATGCATCATTATGAGGTTGCGTAAGGCCATCAATCTCTCTATCACTGAAGCATAGAGTCCCCTCGGGCGCATAATCTCGAGTTCGTTTCTCTCGAGTGATCAAAATTTTAGTGCGCCTCAACAACGGAACTTGGGGTACATCCATTCCTCCGATTATCATGTTGATGGTGTGTTTCGGCTCCTTCTGGTCGGTTGGTCTATCCCTATGTTCATAATGGTTCTTTGCTCGGTCACTGAGAAATTCTCGAAGGTACCCATTGTCGAGTAGCCGGGCTACCTCTTCTCTCAGCTGTCTGCAGTCTTCAGTCCTATGGCCGTGAGTGCCATGATACTTACACACAAGATTCGGATCCCTTTTGGAAGGATCTGTTTGCAAAGGCCTGGGCCACCTGGTGTCCTTAATACGACCGATCGCTACACCAGAGTCGCTGAATCGACATTGAAGTTATACTCGGACAACCGGGGTGCCTCCTGTCGATCACCGAGTTTCTCGAAGTTACCTTTTGGCAACGACCTTCTATTCCTCTGGCTTACTTCATAGTTATTTTCTTATCTCGGGACCTTGGGTCCCCTCGATATAGCTCGTCGGTCTTCCGGATACGGTCGGTGCCTATCCCTGCTCAACCTCGGTTCACGAAAATTATCCCTTCGAGAACGATCAAAAGTTCTGATTGCGTAAGAAGAACCCAAAGCAACTCCAACCTGATCGTCTTCTATCCTGATTTTGGACTGATACCGGTTATGAATATCCGCCCAGGTGACAGCCGGACATTCAATCAAGCTTTGTTTGAGTTGTCTCGATGCCGCTGAACTGCCGGTGTTCAACCCCTGAGTGAAAGCCTGCACCGCCAAATCGTCCGTAACCGGAGGTAGATCCATCCGCTCCATCTGGAACCGAGATACGAATTCCCTAAGTGTTTCACTGTCATGCTGTCTGACTTTGAACAAATCAAACTTCCTTGTTTCAACCTTGATGGCCCCCGCATGGGCTTTACGAACGTATCAGCTAACATAGCGAAGGAATCGATGGAGTTCGACGGCAAATTGTGATACCACGTCATCGCTCCTTTGGATAAAGTCTCCCCAAACTTCTTCAGGAGAACAGACTCGATCTCGTCATCTTCGAGATCATTCCCCTTTATTGCACAGTGTAAGCCGTCACGTGCTCATTAGGGTCCGAAGTCCCGCTGTATTTCGGAATTTCGGGCATCCAAAATTTCTTCGGGATCGTCTTGGGAGCGGCACTGGACGGGAATGGCTTCAGCACGAACTTTTTGGCGTCTAAGCCTTTCAAAACTGGGGGCGCTCCCGGTATCTGATCCACTCTCGAGTTATAGGTCTCGACCTTTTTGTTGTTGGCTTCAATTTTTTTCTCCCCCGTCTCGACCCGTTTGGTTAATTCTTCCAGCATCTTCAGAATTCCGGAGTTGGCTTCCGTACCATCCTCATTCGGTTGTGTAGAGACCGGTTCAAGTTGCACGGGGGTCGCCTGTGGGGGAATATTTTCTGTTCTAACCGGGTCCTGAGCGCGGCTTTGCAGTTGTGCTATTGCTGCTTGTTGGGCTTGCAGCATGTCGAATATCATCTTGAGGCTGATTGCGTCTTCCCCGCTCTGCTGAATTCCCGAACGGTTTTCACCTTGGACACTGTGTGACGAACGGTTTTCACCCGGTGTCTGATCGGCGTCAAACGCCATTTGGGAATTGACATCAGCTGGAGCTTCATGCTTGGGTATATCATTGTTTTCAACTTGGTTGTTGATTTCGTTGTTGGTTGGAAGTGAATGTGCCATGCTTAATCTATGACCTGAAGGATAGAAATTTCTGCAAAGAGCAAGTGTAAAGCTGTGTTTGAAAAGGAATGTATCAAAAGTTCACTAATATCCTTGCCCCACGGTGGGCGCCAAACTGTTTACCCTGAAAATAGGATAACAATTAAATTTGTTCGTGGTGCTAAGGATCCGTGAATTAATTTGATACTAAATAACAATATGGTAAAATCGATTGAAATGTAAGAAGAAATAAGATATGAACTGAGATGAACAATAAGAAAATGGTGGAATCCTCGTATGAACAGTGTGAATGGTATCAAGCAACTAGAAAAATGATGATAAAGTTGAGAGAATCTGATCCCCCCAATGGTTAGCGAAACATGCCTCTTATAGGCCAAAATAAGAGTTCTAAATGCGGTAAATAACTAATTACAAGATAAATCCCTAAAATACGGGATAGAATTTCCTAAATCGTGGCACAACGGCTAAGATGGTTGAGATAATTACTCCTGACGAAATATCCGGTGAGTGGCGAGATATGCGGTTCGAGGCCGATCTTTAAGCTCTTAGTATTCCTCGATCAGTTATACCGGTCTGTCTTGTCCCGGCTGCCCCAACTGTCGTGCCCGACCTCTTGATCTCGGACCGAAAAAGTTCGGCCGCATACTATCTCCGTTCTGACTTCCCTAGGTTATATTCGACCTGCTTGCACTTGGATGTGACCGACTCGATTCCAAACATATGAACTACTAATAGTGGTAGTCTTGCTTTTTTATTTGCTTCGGAAGCCCACATATCACGTTCTATTGGTAATGTTTAGCCTATAGTTTGTATGTAGTCGTTTACGTATAGTCGACTTTTAAGTAATCTGACCATATAAACATCTTTTATGCCGTAAATAGGTAAAACTCATCCTGTTTTTCTATTATTTCTTTCAGGAATCCATATTGCTAAATGAAATACGACGGGGTTGTTTGGTTATTAGGATTAGAATAATAATTTCGAAATAGAATTTGAATTTATATTTATCCTATGTTTAATTATAGGTATTACCAAATGTTAGTTCAAATTTATATTAAAATGGTGGTATTAACTAACCTATGCTAGATGTGAGAGAACAATCCTAGGATTATTAATCTTTAAACGGAAAAGGTCCAAATATGCCTTTGGACTATGCGAACTTGAGCGAGTGAGTTTGTCTGTCATTAATTTTGGCACAAACATACCTTTGCCATTCAATACTTGCTCCAAATGTGACCTTATTTTAAATAGCCTTATATGAAGGGTATATATCGTCCCATGTGCATATTTTCATGGCATATTTGTAATGATAAAAACGTTTTATTTTCTTACTAGGTCACGTGGCAACTTCGGGATGAAATCAAACCTGGATTTAATGCCCGCCACATTTATTTGACCACCTTATTATTTTCTTTCTTTTTCTTTGCTTTTTTTTTTCTTCTTTCTCTTTTTTCCTTATCACCTAACACACCCACTCCCACCCACTTAAATCCCAAAAACTTCTCGTCCTAGCCTCTCTTCCTCCATCACCACCACTAGTGGCGTTACCACAGGCCAATCGCTGCCATCGTCGAAAATCCGGCATTACCCTTACCTCTCTCTATCTCTCTCTCTATCTCTCTCTCTCTCTCTCTCTCTCTCTCTCTCTCTCTCTCTCTCTCCAGCTCTCCAGGGTGCTGCTGCCGACATCATTCCTCTACCACCAGCGACACGACCACTGGATCTCCTCGCCGAAAATGGTGACCAATAGCGGCAAATAGTGATGAACATGATCATAATCTTTCAGATATGATTGGCAAACACCATTAATATGGGGTTTATGGCTGGAGAAGAAGGTAGGGGGGTGGTCAGGTGAGTGGGAGTGGGTGTGATAGCGAAAATTAGGGTCGGATCCGGTTAATGAGTCAAAATTAAATACTAATTTGATTTCTAGACAAGAGTGCCACGTGGCCTAGTAAAAAGATGCCAACACATTAATTTGAAGGTTCACCTGGTCTGCTATTAAACATATGGGTAATTTTGATAATAAAAAAAATATAGTGTGTATTTTTGGACTGCTAGATGGATGTCATGTGTATTGTTGGACTGATAGATGGAAGTTATGTGTATTGTTAGACTGATAGATGGACCAGATTTTTATAAATCATTTAGCAAATAATAGAAATAGTTTTGACCCTTTTTTAAAATGTTTAATTACTTACTCGCTTCGTACAAACAAAACTTGATAATACTTTGCTTAGGAACAAATAAAAGCATGGTTTGGGAACAAAAAGAAGAAAAGTATACAAAAACCTAAACCATGTGTTGGAAGAGAAACCTCTCAAGTTTTACGGCCACTGTATAGGTTTCTCTTCCAACAAAATAGTTTAGGTTTTTTTTACACTTTGCTTCTCTTTGTTTGTATTTAATACTTATAGAAGGAAATCAATCAATTTGAGGGGGATTTTATCATTACAAACTTTTAATACATTATCATGAACCAAACAAGATAACTCAATAAAATTAAATCTTAAGAACTTTAATGGACCAAATATGCTCTTAAGGTTTGCACGTGTGACCAAATATGCCATGCATATGAGGCTGTTTAAAATAAGGATATATTTCGAGCAAGTATTGAATGGTAGGGACATATTTTTGCCTGTATTAACGATGAGCACATCCGTTCAATTTTCTAGTTCAAGGGCATATTTGGACTGTTTTTGATTCCTAAATAGCCCCCTTGCGATGACCCATATGTTTTACTAGATGTATTTTACGTCTAAATAAATGTGTTGGGTCTTCATCTGTTAAAGTGAAATTTTGTGACACTAGCTCATATATCAGCAGCTCAAACTGCATGCTTGACTTGGAAACAACAAGTTGGAGTTAGGCTATGAACTTCGATTGTAGGGATATTTCAATGGTCAAGCAAGAAAAAACTATTTTATAAACTCTATGGTATTTGTTTTAAGTAAACTAAGCAATTTGCTAAGATTTGAACCTCAATAGATCAAAATATACAAAACTACCAATATTTCTTGTTTAAAACTCTTTTTTATTTTTTATTTTTTTATCATAACACGTGTCACCTCATCTTGACTTGGTCCCAGCACTTGTCACGACTCAAAACTATCACCTGATCGTGATGGTGCCTAATACACTTGCTAGGTAAGCCGAATATAACAAAAACAAGACATAAATAATAGAAATAGCAGAAATAGTACAAGTCTAATTCCGATAACATAAATAGTTGTGTCGAAATATAATAATCCCTCAGAACTGGTAATACAGTGTCATGAGCTCTAATAAGAAGTACAAGTCTGGAATACAAAATAACATTACTGTCTGAATGAAAATAACAGTACTAAAATGAAAAGAGACGCCAATACTTTGGTCGAGATGCAGCTCTACATCGTCTCTCGAAGATGCCTAGAACAACAACCTATATCTAGCCACAACTCGGTCCAAACACTTGGATCTGCACAATTATGTGCGGAGTATTCTATAAGTATAACTGATCCCATGTACTCAGCAATTGTCCTTACTAACCTTGGTGAGATAATAGAAGCAAGAATTATCAATGATACTCGCGATTTACCTGTACAGTTCATAAATCTAACAAGCATAGAACAAAAATATGATCAAGTTATGAACCACAGATAAAGCCACCCAGCACACAAGATAACGTAACATACTCTGCTCAGTTGACAATCCCGCATATAAAGAAGTTATGCAATAAATAAGTAAACAACCAAGAAAATCGCAATTAAAGAAGAAATGAATATGCGAATCATACGTTGGCCAGTCTTTCCTCATACCACATGTACAGCATCAACAGAGAACATGAGAGGGTGGCCCTAGGGGGATGGGTCCTTATCCATACGCTGCACGGCGTAGTCACGTGCTATAATAACAACCACACAATGTATTCTCGTGCTAATAATCACAATCGCACGGCGTAGTCACGTGCTAATAACCAACAACTGCAAGGCGTAGTCACGTGATAATAATCACATTCACACGACGTATTCATGTGCTGATAATCACAACCGCATAACCAATTCATGTGCTACCAGTCAATCCATAACTCACGGAAGGCAGATATACAAGGTTACTTGTACATGATAAATGAATATCAAATTTCATACTCCTGGACTGGTATACAAGGTTCCGAGTCGTCTATACAAAACTCAAACTCTGATCAACTCTTACAACTCAATATTCCAATCTTGGGACTAAGTGTCCCCATTCACTACAAAACCTTCCCGAACCCGAACCAACCATCCCCGCAAGTCACATGACAACAAATACACATATGAAAAGAATCTGGTAGGGGAAACAGGGAAAAAAAAAATACTTAAAACGACCGACCAGGTCGTTACATTCTCCCACTCTTAAACAAACGTTCGTGCTCGAACGAGTCTACAATCATACCTAGAGTCTAAAAAAGGTAAGGATATCTGCTCCTCATCTCCTGCTCGGTCTCCTAAGTAGCGTCCTTTACCAACTGACCTCTCCAATGAACCTTCATCGATGCTATATTCTTCGACCTCAGCTTTTGAACCTGTCAGTCCAAAATGGCATTGACTCCACATCATAAGTCAGATCCTTGTCCAACTGCACCGTGCTGAAGTCTATATACATGTGACGGATCCCCATAGTAATCTTGGAGCATAGAAACATGAAATACTGGGTGAACTCTCGATAAACTAGGTGGTAAGCAAATCTGTAGGCCACCTCCCCAACTCTCTCTAGCACCTAAAAATGACCACTATACAGAGGGCTCAACTTGCCCTTCTTCCCGAACCTCATCACACCCTTCATGGATAAAACTCCGAATAGAACCTTCTCACCCACCAAATATGCCACATCACGAGCCTTCCTGTCAGTGTAACTCTTCTGCCGGACTGCGCTGTACGAAGTCGCTCTTGGATCAATTTCACCTTCTCCAAAGCATTATGGACCAAATAAGTGCTCAACAACCTAGCTTCCCCAGGCTAAAAACAACTAACCAATAGGAGAAAGACATTACATCCCATATAGGTCCTCATAAAGAGCCATCTGGACACTCGACTGATAGCTGTTGTTGTAGGCTAACTTTGCTAATGGCAGAAACTTATCCCATGAAAGCCCGAAATCAATGACACAATCTCGTAACATGTCCTCCACTATCTGAATAGTATGCTCGGACTACACGTCTGTTTGGGGATGGAATTCCATACTCAGCTCGACATGTGTGCCCAACTCACACTACACTACTCTCTAAAAATGTGATGTAAACTGCGTGCTCGATCCAAGGTAGTAGATTATAGACACGAGCTCACTATGAAGTCAAACAATCTCATGAAGATAAATCCGAGCCAACTGCTTTGAAGAGTAAGTAGTAATGACTGGAATGAAGTTTGCAGACTTGGTCAGTCTGTGCACAATGACCCACACTGCATCAAATCTCCTCAAGGTCCATGGAAGCCAAACTACAAAATCAATAGTGATACACTTCCACTTCTACTCTAGAATACCTAGCCTCTGAAGCAACCCACCCGGTCTCTGATGCTCATACTTCACCTGTTGAAAGTTCAAACACCGAGCAACATACTTAAAAATAATCTTTTTCATCCTCCACCACCAATAGTGCTACCTCAAATCATGATACATCTTCGCGACACCTGGATGAACGGAATACCGTGAACTACAGGCCTTCTCAAGAATCGACTCTCGCAATAGCAACCTCCTTGGCATTACCATGGTGCACCATGTCCCTTAGGACAAAAAAGTGGGGATCATCATATTGACGAGCCTTGATGCGCTCAAACAAGGACGACCAAGATACAACACAAGCAAGTACCCTGCTAGGCTATAAAATATCCAACCTCACAAACCTATTGGCAAAATGCCCGAACATCTAATGCTAACGATCTCTTCCCAACTAGGATATAAGCAAGAATCCCCATGCACTCAGCCTTCCTACTTAAAGCATCGGCCAATGGCCTTCTTCAGTTGATAAAAAATGGTGATATAATAGCTCTTTAGTAGCTCTAAACACCTCCATTCCCTCAAGTTCAGATTCTTTTGCTTGAATAAGTACTAGAGACTTATGTGATCTTTGAACACCTCACAAGACACACCGTAAAGATAATGCCTCCAAATCATGAGCACATGAACAACGGCTGCTAATTCCAAATTGTGTACTGGGTAGTTCTTCTCACGAGGCTTCAACAGACACGAAGCATAAGCAATCACTCTACCCTCCCACATCAACACATACCCAATACTAACCCATGAAGCATCACAATATACTGTATAGGAACCCGATGTTTAAGGTAAACTAGAACTAGAGTTGTAGTCAAGGCAGTGTTGAGCTTATGAAAGCTCTCCTCACACTGGTCAGACCACCTGGATGGGGCACCATTCTGGGTCAACTTTGAACTGCCTCAATCTTCTTCAGATCCACCGTAATCCCCTCATTGGACACCACGTGGCCCAAGAATGCCACCAAGTCTAACCAAAACTCGCACTTGGAGAATTCAGCGTATAGCTTCTTCTCCCTCAATGTCTAGAGCACGATCCTCAAGTGTTGATCATGCTCATCTTGACTGCGAGAGTAAACCAATATACCATCAATGAACACGATGATGAAGGAATAAAGATAAGGCTCAAACACGCTGTTCATCAAGTGCATGAAAGCTGCAAGGGCATTGGTTAGCCCAAAAGACATCATCAAAAACTCATAATGGCCATTACAGGTCTTGAAGGTCGCCTTTGGAATATCCGAAGCCCGGATCTTTAACTGATGGTACCCTGATCTCAATTCAATCTTCGAGAATACCCTAGCACCCAGAAACTGATCTAATAAATCATCAGTAAGTGGTAGTGGATACTTGCTCTTGATAGTAACCTTGTTCAACTATCTATAGTCAAGGCACAACCTCATAGAACCATTTATTTTCTTCACAATAGCACTGGTGCACCCTAAGGTGACACACTAGGCCGGATGAAACCCTTATCAAGTAATTCTTGTAACTGCTCCTTCAACTCCTTCAACTCTACTGGTGCCATGTGATATAGTGGAATACAGATAGGTTGGGTGCCGACACCATATCAATACCAAAATCAATATCCTTGTTGGGTGGCATGCCCGATAGGTCTACAGGAAACACATTTGAGAACTCCCTTACTACTAGAACTGACTTAACAGTAGGAGTCTCAACACTAACATCTCTCACAGAGGCCAAATACGCCAAACACCTCTTCTTAACCATCCGTTGATCCTTCAATTATCAAATAACTCTATTAGGATTGTGACCAAGAGAACGTCTCTACTCCAACCTAGGCAACCGCATCGCCAACGTCATGGTCTTAGTGTTACAATCAAGAATAACATGGCACAGAGATAGCCACTCCATACCAAAAATTACCTAAAAATCAACCATACTAAGAAATAAAAGATCATCTCTAGACTCATAACCCATAACTGTAACCACACATGCCTGATATACAGGATCTACCACAATAGAATCAATTGGTGTAGATACATGAACAGGCATATATAAAGAATCACGAGGCATATCCAAATAATGAGAAAAATAGGATGACACATAAGAGTAAGTGGAACCAGGTTTAAATAATACTGAGGCATCCCTGTGGCACACTGAAACAATACCTGTGATCACGACATCGGAAGAAACTACCTCTGGCCTGGCGGGAAATGCATAGCAACGAGCCTGACCACTGCCTGATTGACCTCCCCCTCTGGAGCGACCTCAAACTGACTGAGCCCTACCCTTAGCTGTCTGTGCAGGTGGTGTAGCTACTGGTGCTGAAATCATAGGCCGTGTGCTTTGTTGTGGGACTCTACTCAGAAGTCTGGGGAAATATCTCTTGAGATGGCTCAAGTCTCCACACTCGAAACAAACCTTCTTACTGTTGACCCTAATAACCTAAATAGCTGTCTGTGGAACCCTGAGAAGATGGAGCACGGTAAGAACCCTGTGCTGGCAGCGCATTGAATGAAGACTAAACTGGGCGTGCACTATATGAATTGTGGCTAACTGATGAACCACGAGGGTCTGACAAGCTGCCTGAGCGGGCTTGAAAGGACAACCTCTGCTGTAATGTGACTAGCCTCCATATGAGGCACTCAAGCCAGTGAACACTACACAAACACCTAGAAATCTCAACCACCTAGTTAAACCTAGCATCCGTATTGGCCTCCCGAGACTAACTATATCGTAGCTCATAGTTGAGGGCATGAATGAACCTCCTGATCTTCTCCATCTCAGTGGAACCAACCATATTGCATAACGTGCCAAATCCGCGAATCTCATTTCATACTGGATCACAGTCATACCTTCATGGCGTAGCTACTTAAACTTCCTATGAAACTCCTCTCTGCGAGTTTGTGGAACAAACTTCTCTAGGAAGAGAACTGAGAACTGGTGCCATTTAAGTGGTGCTACGCCAGTTGGTCTACCTAACTCATAGGTCTGCCACTACCCGTAGGTTGCCCTGTCAGCTGAAAAGTAGCAAAGTCAGCTCCACTGGTATCCATAATACCCGCTGTGCAAAGAATCATATGATATTGATCAAGAAAACCTTGAGCATCGTCTAACTCTCCTCTACTGAACTAGGGAGAGCGATGTTTCTGAAATCGCTCCAACCTCTTCTGCTCCTCATAAGTCATAGATGGTCCAACCTCAGCCCGAACAGCAACAACTGGCTGAACTGGTAACACCCCTGATGTCTGATAACCCTGAGCTAGCTTCTCCAGTATACGTGTGGCGGGAGTTTGGACTCCTTCCCAGCCTGTGATGTGCCAGGTGCAACTAGTATTGTACCCACCTGAGCCAAGCTTGTGTACACACTCAAGATCAGACCCAAAGCCTCTTGAAGACTAGGTATTGCAATAGGTACTGCCGGTGTCGAAGCTGGTCTCACCGGCTCAACATTATCCAAAACCTACTTCTTTACTGGAGCAACTGGTGGCTCCACAAGTGCTGCTCTAGGTGTAGTGTGAGCCCCACCTTGGCCTCTACCTCAGCCTCGGTCTTTCATGGCCCTAACTGGTGGCACAGGTGCCTACCCTCCCGATCCACACGATAAAAATGCAAGAAAGTCTGATAACACTAAGCTAGCTGCTCCGGTGTATAGGCGGTGGGAGTCTGTACTCCTCCCCTATGAGGTGGCTAGTGCATCTAGTATAAAACCCGCCTGAGCAGAGCTCGTGTGCACATTCAAGATCTTACTCAAAGCCTCCTGAAGACAAGGTATAACAATAGGTATTGCAGGTGTTTCTGGTTACACCGGCTCAACAGTATCCGGAACCTGCTCCTCCACTAGAGCAACTGGTGGCTCTACTGGTGCTGCTCTAGCTGCAGTGCCAGCCCCACCTTGGCCTCTATCTCGACCTGAATTCTTCCAACTCTGGCCGGTGGCACAGGTGCCTGCCCACCTGATCCGCACGACAAGAATGCAAGAAAGTAATGTTTGCCCTGCGGAACATGTCATCACCATTTGTGAGAGAATAGAAGAGTAAAGGTTCAAACTTCGGAAATAACAAATTCACACGACAAGAATGCCAAAAAGTGAAGTTTTCTATAGTTCGGTGGCCTCTCGAAGATAACTACAGATGTCTCCGTACCGATCCACAAGAATCTTCTAGCTTGCTCATGACCCACAGAACTCTGAACTTAGGGCTCTGATACCAATTTAGTCGTGATGGCACCTAATGCACTTGCTAGGCAAGCCGAACATAAAGAAAGACATTAATAAAGGAAATAGTATAAATAGTGTAAGTCTAATGCCAATAACGTAAATAACTGCATCAAAATACAATAATCCTCTAGAACTAGTAATACAGTTTCATGAGCTGTAATTGGAAGTGCAAGTTTGGAATACAAAATAACAATACTGTCTAAATGAAAATAATAGTATTAAAATGAAAAGAGATGCTAAGACTGAGGTCGAGATGCAGCTCTACCTCGTCTCTCAAAGTTGCCTACAGCAACAACCCACAGCTAGCCACAAATCGGTCCAACACCTTGATCTGCACAATTATATGCATAGTATAGTATGAGTACAACCAAACCCATGTACTCAGCAAGTATCATAACTAAATCGGTAAGGTAATAGAAGCAAGGACTATAAATGATACTCGCTATTTACCTGTACAATTCAAAATCTAACAAGTATAGAATAATAAGATAAGCAAGTCATGAACGAAAGATAAAGCCACCTCGACGCCCAAGATAACGTAACATACTCTGCTCAGTTGACAATCTCGCATATAAAGAAGATATGCAATGAAACAGGTAAACAACCAAGGAAATTGCAATTAAAAAAGAAATGCAATATCCGAATCATACACTGGCCAGTCTTTCCTTATACCGCGTGTACACCATCAAGAGAGAAACATGAGAGGGTGACCCTAGGGGTATGAATCCTGATCCACATGCTGCACGGTGTAGTCACATGCTAATAATCACAACCGCACGACGTATTCACTTGCTAATAATCACATCCACATGATGTATTCACGTGCTAATAATCACAACCGCACGACCAATTCACGTGCCAATAATCACAATTGCATGGCCAATTCACATGCCAATAATCACAATCGCATGGCCAATTCACGTGTTACCAGTCCAATCCATAACACAGGGAAGGAAAATATACAAGGTTACATGTACATGATCAATGAATATCAAATTTCATTCTCCTGGATCGATATATGTGACATGCTAAGGCGTATGCATGTGCAAAGTGTGTTATCTAGCTCAAATCAGGCAATTTTCATCACAAAAGTAGCAATCATCGGGTTCAAAGCAGGAGATTAAACTCTACGTAACCTCAAATATTGTTCAAATAGTTCACAACAGGGGTACAAATATAAGAGCCATCACAGCATGAAGCTTAGCAATCAATTCATGGCATATCGTAGGCTAAGAACTACCCCGAGCATGAATTATACCCTGGTGCACGCACATGGGCTCAACCTTACACATATGCGCCACCCATAGCACGTATCCATCACAAATAACTCAGGCAACTAGTTCCTCAACCATATTTAGGTAAGATGCTTACCTCAAGCAAGCTAAATCAGTAATCTAAGAAGCCCTTCTCGTGTGAAACAACTTTTGGACTGCTTGAATCTAGCCAATAACTAAATATCATCAATAAAAACCATAAGAAACAATTCAAAACAATAAAGCTAAGATCTTGAATAAGTTATGCAAAGTCAACCCAAATGTCAACCCCGGGCCCGTATCCCAAACACCCATTTCGATACGAGTCCAAATATATGTGTTTCCTCCAATTCCAACCTCAAATCAACCCTCAAATTATCTATTTTCACTATCCAAAATCATAGTCTAAAAACTTCCAAAATCCCACCTATAATCCACATAAATTGGTGTAATAATCAATGGGTAATCAATATCCAACACCATAATCAAGTAAGGATTATTTGCCCCTTCAATTGTGATGAAAATCCCTCAAAATATTGCCCCTAGCCGAGCTCCACAACTCCAAAAATGAGAAAATAGCCAAATCCTTCGAAATATAAATATGTCCAGCATTTCCGCATTCTCGGACACTTAAACGCATCTGAGATGCCGCTTCTGCGATCACAATACCGCATCTACGCATTTCACTCAACCTCGACCTCCCGCATATGCGGTCCCTCATCTGCATCTGCGGGACCGCTTCTGCGACCCAAGTTACGCATTTGCAGTCTTCCCTAGCCTCCAGCCCAATCTGCTTCTGCGGCTCCAAGCTTGCATTTGTGACTAAAATTCTACAGATATGAAAACACCAGACTCAAGAGTCTTCATCAATGCCAATATAACTCAAAATGATCCGAAATCAATCTGAAACACCTACGAGGACCCCGGGACCCCGTCTAATCTCACCAACCAATACCCAATTATAATACGAGCCTACTAGAGGCCTCAGATCACACAAAATAATATCAAAACCAAAAATCGCACCTCAATTCAAGCCTAAGGAACTAATCCAAATTTTCAAATTCAAAACTTTCATTGAACAAGCCTAAATAACTCGGAATGAACTCAACTTTTGCATGCAAGTCCCAAGTGACACAACAGACCTATTCCAACTCTTGGAACCACGATCCGAACCCGATATACTCAAAGTCAATGCTCGGTCAAACCTATCAGCTTTCCAAACCTTCAACTTTCCAACTTTCGCCAAAATAGAACGAAATCAACATAGGAACCACCAAATCCTAATCCTGACATATGCCAAAGTCCAAAATCAACATACGAACTTATTGGAACCATCAAAATACCATTCCAAGGTCATCTACATAGAAGTCAAACTCCGGTCAACTCATACAACTCAAGCTTCCAACTTTGGGACTAAGTATCCTAATTCACTCCAAAACCTCCCCGAACTCGAACCAACCATCTCTGCAAGTCACATAATAACAAATACACATATGAAAACTATCAAGTAGGGGAAACGGGCCATAAATACTTAAAACAACCGGCCGGGTCGTTACATTCTCCCTCTCTTAAACTAGCGTTCATCCTCGAACGAGTCCAGAATCATAGCTGGAGTCTCAAAAAAGTGAGGATATATGCTTCGCATCTCCTGTTCGATCTCCCAAGTAGCTTCCTCGGCCGTCTGACCTCTCCAATGAACCTTCACCGATGCTATATTCTTCGCCCTCATCTGTTGAACCTACCCTTTCAAAATGGCCACTGGCTCCACATCATAAGTAAAATCCTCGTCCAACTACATTGTGCTAAAGTCTAATACATGTGACGGATCCCTGTAGTACTTTCGGAGCATAGAAACATGAAACACTGGGTGAACTCCTAATAGACTAGGTGGCAAGGCAAGCCTATAAGCAACCTCAACTCTCTCTAGTACCTCAAAAGGACTATGCCAAGGACTCAACTTGCCCTTCTTCTCAAACCTCATCATAGCCTTCATGGGAGAAACTTTGAGTAGAACCTTCTCACCCACCATATGTGCCACATCACAAACCTTCCTGTCATCATAACTCTTAGGCCTGGACTGCACTGTATGAAGTCGCTCCTAGGTTAACTTCACCTTCTCCAAAGCATTATGGACCAAATCAGCGCCCAACAACTTAGCCTCCCCATGCTCAAACCAACCAACCAGAAACCAACATTGCCTCCTATATAAGGCCTCATAAGGAGCCATCTGTATAGTCGGCTGATAGCTATTGTTTTAGGCAAACTCTACTGACAGTAGAAACTTATCCCATGAACCCCCAAAATTAATGACACAGGCTCGTAACATGTCTTCCAATATCTGAATAGTACTCTCGGATTGCCCGTCTATCTGGGGATGGAATGCCATACTCAGCTCAACCTGTGTGCCCAACTCATACTGCACTGCTCCCCAAAAATATGATGTAAACTTCATGTCTCGATCCCAGATAATAGACACGGGCACACCATGAAGGCGAATAATCTCATGAAGATAAATTCGAGTGAGCTTCTATGAAGAGTAGGTAGTCATGACAAGAATGAAGTGTGTAGACTTGGTCAGTCTGTCCACAATGACCCACACTGCATTGTATCTCCTCAAGGTCCGTGGAAGCCCAACTACAAAATCCATAGTGATATGCTCCCACTTATATCTAGCCTCTAAAGCAACCCACCCGATCTCTAATGCTCATACTTCACTTGCTGACAGTTCAAACACCGAGCAACATACTCAACAATAACCTTCCTCATCCTCCATCGACAATAGTGCTGCCTCAAATCATGACACATCTTTGCGGCACCCCGATGAATGGAATACCACAAACTATGGGCCTCCTCAAGTAACAACTCTCGCAACCCATCCACACTAGGCACACAAATCCAACCCCGAAGCCTCAACACCCAATCATCACCAATAATAATCTCCTTAGCATCACCATGGTGCAACGTTTCCCTTAGGACGAGCATGTGGATCATCATATGGACGCACCTTGATGCACTTAAACAATGACAACTGAGATACAACACAAGCAAGTACCCTGCTAGGCTCCAAAATATCCAACCTCACAAACCTATTCGCCAAAGCCTGAACATCTAATGCTAACGGTCTCTCCCCAGCTGGGATATAAGCAAGACTCCCCATGCTCTCAGCCTTCCTACTCAAAGTGTCGGTTACCACATTAGCCTTCCCCGGGTGATAAAGAATGGTAATGTCATAGTCCTTTAGTAGCTCTAACCACCTCCGTTGCCTCAAGTTAAAATCCATTTTCTTGGATAAGTGCTGGAGACTCATGTGATCCGTGAACACCTTAAAAGACACGCAGTAAAGATAATGCCTTCAAATCTTGAGCGCGTGAACAATGGCTACTAACACCAAATTGTGTACTGGGTAGTTCTTCTCATGAGGTCTCAACTGACGCGAAGCATAAACAATCACTATGCCCTCCTACATGAACATATACCCAATGCCAACCCATGAAGCATCACAATGGACTGCATAGGAACCCGATGCTGAAGGCAAAACCAGAACTGGAGCTGTAGTCAAGGCGGTCTTGAACTTCTAAAATCTTTCCTCACACTTGTTAGACCACCTGAATGGGGCACCCTTCTGGTCAATCTAGTCAAAGGAGATGCAATGGACGAGAAGCCCTCCACGAAGCGGCGATAATACCTAGCCAAACTAGGAAACTCCTGATCCCAGGTGCAGTAGAAGGTCTGGGCCAACTCTGAACTACCTCAATCTTCTTATCCACCTTAATCCCCTCACTAGACACCACGTGGCCCAAGAGTGCTACCAAGTCTAATCAAAACTCACACTTGGAGAATTTAGCATATAGCTTCTTCTCCCTCAACGTATGGAGCACGAACCTCAGTCGTTGTTCATGCTCATCTCAACTACGAGAGTACGCCAATATATTATCAATGAACACGATGACGAAGGAATCAACATAAGGCTGAAGCATGCTATTCATCAAGTGCACGAAAGCTACTGTGGCATTGGTCAACCCAAAAGACATGATAGTGGTTATAGCGGGTCCTGAAGGATGTCTACGGAATATCTAAATCCCGGATCTTAACTGATGGTACCCTGATCTCAAATCGATCTTCGAGAATACTTTAGCACCCTGAAGTTGATCACATAAATTATCAATATGCAGTAGTGGATACTTGTTCTTGATAGTAACCTTGTTCAACTGCCTGTAGTCAATGCACATCCTCATAAAACCATCTTTCTTCTTCACAAATAGCACCGGTGCACCCTAAGGTGACACACTAGGAATGAGGAAATCCTTATCAAACAATTCCTGTAACTGCTCCTTCAATTCCTTCAACTCTATTGTTGCCATGCGATATGGTGGAATAGACATGGGCTAGGTGCCGACACCAAATAAATATCCCTTTTGGGTGGCATGCCCAGCAGGTCTACAGAATCACATTTGATAACTCCCTCACTACTAGAACTAACTCAACAGTGGGGCTCTTAGAACTAACATATCTCATGAAGGCCAAATACACCACACACCCTTTCTTAACCATCTGTTGAGTCTTCAAATATGAAATCACTCTACTAGGAGTGTGACCAAGAGAACTTCTTCACTCCAACCTAGGCAACCCCGCTATCGCCAATGTCACGGTCTTAGCGTGACAATCAACAATAGCATGGTACAGAGATAGCCAATACATTCCCAAAATTACCTCAAAGTAAACCATACCAAGCAATAAAAGATCAACTCTACACTCATAATCCTCAACGGTAACCATACACGACCAATATACACGATCCATAAAAATAGAATCACCTATCGGTGTAGATACATGAATAAACATATCTAAAGAATCACGAGGCATATCCAAATAACGAGAAAAATAGGATGACACATGGGAGTAAGTGGAACCTGGGTCAATTAACACTGAGGCATCCCCGTGCACACTGAAACAATACCTGCAATCACGGCGTCGGAAGTAACTATCTTTGGCTTGGTGAGAAATGCATAGCAACGGGTCTGACCACCACCTGATTAACCTCCATTTTTGGGGGGGACCTCGAACTGACTGAGCCCCATCCTTAGCTGGCTGTGTGGGTGGTGTAGCTAATGGTGCTGAAATCATTGGCTGCGTGCTCTGCTGTAAGACTCTACTTAGAAGTCTGGGGTAATCCCTCTTGGCAGACATACCTTCCTGGCATAGTTGCTCAAACTCCTTCCATAACTCCTCTCTTCGAGTTTGTGGAATAAACTTCTCTAGGAAGAAAATTGAGACTTATTCCATGTAAGTGGTGTTACAACAGCTGGTGTACCTGACTCATAGGTCTGCCACCACCTGTAGTCAGCTGAAAAGTAGTAAAGTCTACTCCATGGGTGTCCAAAATATCCGATGTGCGAAGAACCCGATGACACTAATTAAGAAAACCTTGAGCATCCTCTAACTCTCCTCCATTGAACAAGGGAGGGCGTAGTATCTGAAATCGCTCCAACCTCTTTTGCTCCTCATAAATCATAGATAGTCGAACCTCAGCCTGAGCAGCAATAACTAGCTGAACTAGTAACACCCCTAGTGTTTGATGACCTTGAGCTAGCTGCTCTGGTGTACGGGCGACGAGACTCTAGACTCTTCCCCGAGCCTGTGAGGTGGCTGGTGCAACTAGCATCATAATTGCTTGAGCCAAGCTCGTGTACACACTTAGGTACCACTGATGTCTAAGCTGGTCTCACCAGCTCAACAATATCTGGAACCCGATCCTCCACTAGAGCAACCGATGGCTCCACAGGCTGCTCTAGCTCTAGTGTGAGCCCCACCTCGGCCTCTACCTTAGCCCGACCTCTCACGGCCCTGACAGGTGGCACAAATTCTTGCCCGCCCCATCCGCATGACAAGAATGCAACAAAATCTGATAACCCTGAGCTACCTGCTCTAGTGTACAGGCGATGTGAGTTTGGACTGCTCCCCCAGCTTGTGAGGTGGCTGGTGCAACTGGTATCATACCCGCCTAAGCCAAGCTCGTGTACACACTCATCTCTGAACCAAAGCCTCCTAAAGACTAGATATAACAATAGGTACCACCAGTGTTTGAGGTTGTCCCACTTGCTCAATTGTATCTGGAACATGCTCTTCCACTCGAGCAACTAGTGGCTCCACAGGTGCTGCTTTAGCTGCAGTACGAGCCCCACCTTGGCTTTTCCTCGACCCCACCTCTCGTGGCCCTAACTAGCAACACAAGTGCCTTCCTGCCCGATCTGCATGACAATAATGCAACAAATTGAAGTTTCCCCGACTGAACGTGTCATAACTATTTGTGAGAGAATAGAAGAGTAAAGGTTCAAACTGCAGAAATAACAAATTCGCACGACAAGAATGCAAGAAAGTGAAGTTTCCTAACAGTTCGGTAGCCTCTCGAAGATAAGTACAGACGTCTCCGTACAGATCTGCAAGACTCTCCTAACTTTCTCATAACCCATAGAACCTATGAACCTAGGGCTTTGATACTAACTTGCCATGACCCAAAACCACCATCTGGTCATGATGGCGCCTAACACACTTGCTAGGCAAGCGAAACATATAAAAAACGAGGTATAAATGACAAAAATAGCAGAAATAGTACAAGTCTAATGTGGATAACATAAATAACTGTATCGAAATACAATAATCCCCTAGAACTGGTAATATATTGTCATGAGCTCTATTCATAAGTACAAGTCTGGAATACAAAATAACAATACTGTCGAAATGAAAATAACAATACTAAAATGAAAAGAGACGCCAAGACTGCAGTCGGGATGCAACTCTACCTAGTCTCTCGAAGATTCCTACAACAACAACCCACAACCAGCCACAAATCGGTCCAACACCTTGATCTGCACAATTAAGTGTAGAATATAGTATGAGTACAACCGACCCCATGTAATCAACAAGTATCATAACTAACCTCAGCGAGGTAATAGCAGCAAGAATTATCAATGATACTCGCCATTTACTTTTACAATTAATAAATCTAATAAGTATAGAACAATAATATGATTAAGTCATGAACCGGAGATAAAGCCACTCGGCGCACAAGATAACATAACATACTCTACTCAGTTGAAAATATCGCATATAAAGAAGATATGCAATGAAATAGGTAATAATCAAAGTCAATGCTCGGTCAAACCTATCAACTTTCCAAGCCTCTAACTTTCTAACTTTTGCCAAATAGAACAAAATCAACATTGGAACCTCCAAATCCTAATCCGGACATATGCCTAAGTCCCAAATCACCATATGAACCTATTGGAACCATCAAAATACATTCCGATATCGTCTCGTCTACAAAAAGCCAAACTCTGTTAAACTCTTACAACTCAAGCTTCTAACTTTAGGACTAAATGTCCCCATTCACTCCAAAACCTCCCCGAATCTGAACCAACCATTTCTCAGAGTCACATAACAACAAATACACATGAAAAGCATCAAGTAGGGGAAACAGGGCAAAAATACTCAAAACGACCAGCCGGGTTATTACATTCTCCCCCCTAAACAAACGTTAGTCCTTGAATGAGTCTAGAATCATACTTGGAGTCTCCAAAAGCTGAGGATATATACTTTGAATATCTTGCTTGGTCTCCCTAGTAGCCTCCTCAACCGGCTGACCTCTCCAATGAACCTTTATTGATGCTCTATGCTTCGATCTCAGCTTTCATACCTGCCGGTCAAAAATAGGCACCGACTCCACATCATAAGTTGAATCCTCGTCCAAATACACCTTGTTGAAGTCTAATACATGTGATAGATCCCTATAGTACTTCTGGAGCATAGAAACATAAACACTGGGTGAACTCTTGATAGACTAGGAGGCAAGGAAAGTCTGTAAGCCACGTCCCCAACTCTCTCTAGCACCTTAAAAGGGCCAATATGCCTAGGATTACACTTGACTTTCTCCGAACCTCATCACACCCTTCATGGGAGAAACTCTGAGTAGAACCTTCTTACCCACCATATATGCCACATCACGCGCCTTTCTGTCAGCATAACTCTTCTGCCTGACTGCGCTGTACGAAGTTTCTCCCAGATCAACTTCACCTTCTCCAAAGCATAAAGGACCAAATCTATGTCCAACAACCTAGCCTCCCTAGGCTCAAACTAACCAACCAGAGAATGACATCGCCTCCCATATACATCCTCATAAGGAGCCATCTGGATACTTGAATGATAGCTGTTATTGTAGAAAAACTCTACTAACGATAGAAATCTAATCCCATGAACCCCCGAAATCACTGAAACTGGCTCGTAACATGTCCTCCAATATATGAATAGAACGCTCGGACTGCTTGTTCGTCTAGGGATGGAATGCCATACTCTGCTAGACCTGTGTACCCAAATCACGCTGCACTGCTCTCCAAAATGCAATGTAAACAACATGCCTCGATCTGAGATAATAGACATGGGCAGACCATGAAGGGGAACATCTCACGAAGATAAATCTGAGCCAGCTGATCTAAAGAGTAGGTAGTCATGATTGGAATGAAGTGTGCAGACTTGGTCAGTCTGTCCATAATGACCCACACTACATTGAATATCCTCAAGGTCCGTGGAAGCCTAACTACAAAATCCACAATGATACGCTCCCACTTCCGTTCTGGAATATCTAGCCTCTGAAGCAATCCACCCGGTCTCTGATGCTCATACTTTACCTGCCGACAGAACAGAGCCAAAATTAGTATACGGACCGTAAAATTTCCTTCTTTGGAAGTTGGACTTCTAGGCAGTCGCGATGACCTTGCTTCCATTTCTTCACAAGATGAATATTGAAAAGTTTGCAAGGCCCTGTACCTGCTTCAAGAACCACTCCAACAGCTCCTTGAAGAAGATAAATTTAATTATATTGTTGTTGACTTTTTCTTTCCCTGGGCCACTGAAGTAGCATGCAATCTTGGGATTCCAAGGATAGTTTTCCATGGAGCTTGTTTTTTAGACAAGAAAAATTTTGGTCTTCCGTTTATCTATTGTTGACTATATTTCAACTGTGTTTGACCTTAATTTTAAAGATTTTGTAATTATTATGTGATTTTTGTGTGAAGGACTTGAATTTCATCTAAAACAGAGTAGAACTTTGAAGTATGAGTAAAATCTCAACTAATCAGCCGGGATCATGTTCGAGGTTTGTGGACTAACACTTCATATAGAAGTTGGAATGAAAAATTTGAGTAACAAAACAAGTGAACTGGTACTACGCACTAGCCGTTGAACAATGAAAAAAATTAGTAGGAATGTTATGAAGAGTTGAGAGGATCAGAGACTTGGAGTATTGGGGCATTTGACAAAAATCACTACTAGTGCGACGCATGGTATGTCGCACTAGCCGATGCGCTTGCACAAAAGTTTGTAAGATATTTCAGCAGTTCAGAAAGTTGACAACTGGGGAATTACACTAATATGGCACGCCCGGCGTAGCATTGTGCGATGCATCAGTGCAAAACACTCTTAGGTTTTTTTAATTTTTCTCATTAAGGGCAGTTTTGTCCTAGTTCGTGGATACACATTATAAATATATCAAAGACACATTTTTAGGGGAATTTTTTATCTATTGAAGATTAGAAGAGAATTGGAGACTCTAAGGCACATGAATTCATCATCCGTTCATCAATTCAACACTCAAGTTTGGAATGAAATATATCTTGTTCCTCCCTCTTTGTGATGATTTCTCCTACTGTTATGGAGTAGTTTTCCCATAGTGTTTTGATAAATATGGTGTATTGATTATATATTTAGGGATTCAAATCTTAGTACTTGCATGGAATAATTGATGGAATTTTAATTTGTATTGTAGAGTTTTTCAATATTTTGCTTAATCAAAATAGGAGTATTGTTATTGAATTTATTTACTTCTTATGCTCTAGTTAAATTTGTGATTCTTCTATGCAATCTAAAGAGCTTCTTGAATTATTAATTGAACTAGAAAACATAAAAATATTCGTGAGAACTTACCCTTTAGACTAAAACCATCGTTAAATTCATAGCAGTTATTCACAGTGATTTCAATTGGCTATTTTTGGGAATTGAAGTTTAACCAGAACTTTAACTTTGAGTATAAACTGATTATCTAGTGAACTCATGAGAATCATTAGTATTTTAGAAGTGGACTAAAACAAAAATTTGATCCCGAGATAGTAATCTTGCACCTGTCTAGTCAATAGCACTTCTTTCTCCCATCAATTACTTCTGTGTTGTCCAAGTCTTGTCTTTCTGTGATCAATTATTAATTGCTTTAATTTTAATATTAATTTTAACCCATAATCATTACAATAAAAGTGTTAATCATTCTAGATAGAAGTTAACTAGAAAATACTTGAATGTTGTTTAAATTCAATCCTTGTGTAGACGATAACAAACTATACTTTTTTTTGGTTAACAAGCATTAATTTTCGTATTGTGTTTTGCGCTCGTCAAATTTTGGCGTTATTTCCGGGGAATTGGAAATCAATAATGTTCAAATTAGTTTTTGGTGCTAATTAAAAAACCAATTTTATTTTCTTGTATTCATTTTCTCACTTGTTTGCAAGCAACATGTTTAATCTCTCTGGTGTATGATTCGATCCTCTTCCAAGGAAGTGATTCCGTATGATCCAGAGTTGGAAAAATGCTTACAAAAACTAATAAATGAGAGAAAAATCACCTGGAATTTCTTGCGGAAATCTTCGACCCAAGATAATATAGCAAAAAATGGTGATGAGCAAGTTGACTTGCCCACACGGAAGCAACCAACATGAAGCAGCCACACGGGCAACTGCTGAAGCAGCTATGAGAGCTGAGGAAACTATTGAATGGAATGAAGGACGAAAATTAACTTGAACCGACCTCTGATTGAAGATGAGTTTGAGAACGTGGGACCCAGGGCTGGTCGATCACTAGGAGACTATGCTAGACCAGTTATAATTTGGGATTGCGAAGTGTTAGACCTCCACCTATCGCAACAAACAATTTTGAAATAAAGTAAAGTTTGCGCCAAACCATTCAAAATAACTGTGTCTAGTGTCTAGGCTAATGAAGATCCAAACACTCACCTGATGTACTTCAAAGAAATCATGAACAAGTTCCAATATAACGGAGTGCCAAGGGATGTAGTTTATTTAAGGGAATTCCCCTTTTCACTGAAGGATGATGCAAAGAACTCACTATGAAGTTTGCAAACAAGGTCTATCAAGACATGGGAAGACATGACCAAAATGTTTCTAGCAAATACTTCTCATTTGCAAAAATGGAAAAATTCAGAAGAGACATCTATAACTTTTGCAAGAAGGATATGGAGACGAACTTCGAAGCATGGGAAAGATTTAAGGAGATAGTGAGAAGATGTCAGCATAAAAGAATCGACTTGTGGATGCAATTCCAAGACTTTTGGGATGGATTGACACCTTTTTCAAGAAGAACTCTAAGTGATGTAGGAGGTCTATTGATGAAGAAAACACCAGAGGAGATTATCTTGATTCTGGATGAATTATCTGAAGATGCTAACCAATGGCCAATTGAGGGAAACAAAAGAAGAAATGCAATTTAGGTACATCAAGTGGACTCTAACATGTCTATGCAAGCTTACCCAAACTCCATGGTGAAAAAAATCAAGAATTTGACCTTAGCTAAGGTCCAGAGTGAGCCACAAGCTGCGTGTGATTTTTGTGGAATGGGACACCCAACTCTTGAGTGTCAAGCTTTAGCTGAAGAAGTTAATGATGTAGAGAATTTTAATAAAGAGAACTACCAAGGTGGTAACAACTTCAATGCTGTAGGTTAGAGACACCCTGGTTTCTCATGGAGCTCACCAAAAGGGAGTCTAAACTCATGGCAATACAATAATCCTAGACCCTAGGGTCAAGGACCTCCAGGTTTTCAGAATCAACTAAGGAAAAAATACTAGCCACAACAGTCTAATCAGTCTAGTATGAAAGATCTCATGAAGGCTTTCATCAACAAGTTTGATGAAATATATTTTACTCACAGTACTAGTATTCAAAATTGGAGAGACAGGTGCGCAAATTGCTAACTTGTTATCTGATAGGGCTCCTGGAACTCTTCCTTCTAACACAAAGAAGAACCCAAAAAGACTATAAAAGCTATGCCTCTAAGGAGTAGGAAAACATTGAAGTATCTGATTGTAAAACTAAATCCGAGGTGGCGAGCAAGCAGACTGAAACAATTGAGGAGTAAAAGAGTGGCGAACCAAAGGGCGGGAATAGTGATTCTCAAAAGGAAGTTGAAGAGTAAACACATTCATGCTTTACCATTTTCTCAAATAATGAAGCGAGAAAAATTAGACAAGCTCTTTGGGCGGTTCTTGGAGATGCTCAAACAATTGTATGCGAACTCCCTTTCACAGAGGTGCTCACTCAAATGCCCGCTTATGCTAAATTCTTGAACGAGATCTTGTCTAGCAAGAGAAAGTTAGAAAAAACAACAGTGGTCAATCTTAATGCCCACTGCAATGCCATATTGCAAAAACAAAATTTCACAAAAGTGTGGGGATCCAAGAAACTTTACCATACCATGTTCTATGGGTAGTGAGAAATTTGACAAGGCCATGTGTGATTTAAGTGAATCTATAAATCTAATGCTTTTATCTATTTTCAGGAAACTTGAAAGTGACCTTGGAGTGATCAAGTCTATACCAGTGTCCTTGCAATTGGCTGACCAGACCACTATCACACCTGAAGGGATAATCAAAGATATTCTGGTGCAGATGGACAAGTTTGCATTCTCTGTTAATTTTATTGTGTGTAGACATGAAGGTGAACAAAGAGGTGCCTCTACTTGTAGGGAGGCCATTCCCTTGCGGGGGAGATCGATTCTTGATATCTATTAGGGGCAACTCATGCTCAGAGTAGGAAATGAAAAGGTGGTTTTACAGATGTGGAGGATGATGAGGTATTCTAGCGATGAGGTGTCTGCCTACTATTTTTTCAAGCTTGATGTTATTGGGGAGTTGGATGAAAAATACAAGTTTGATAAGCTTGTGGGTGATCCTCTAGAAATGTGTATTACTTAATCTAGCATAGTAGAGGACGAAGATCCTGAAATAAAGAAAGAAGCTGAAGCTCTTGAGACTAAAAATAAAGTAGTAGATGAGGAGGAAATCAATAAGGACGTGTCTAAGCCTAGTGTGGAAGGAAAGTTCTCCCTACTCACTTGAAATATGCTTTTCTTGGAACTGACAATTTTTTTGTGATTTTTTCTGCTTACTTGACAGGTGAACAGGAACAAAAGTTGGTTGAGATGCCGAGGAAGTACAAAAAGGCAATAGGTTGGACCAAAGCTAATACTCAGGGAATCAGTCCAGCCATCTGCAGGCACAAAATTTTGTGGGAAAAAAATGGCAAGCCAGTAGTACAACCCCCGATGCAAGCTGAACAAAACTTTGGAGCAAGTAGTGCCTAAAGAGATAATCAAATTGCTAGATGCGGGAGTGATCTTCCTCATTTTTGATAGCCTATAGATTAGCCTCGTATAGGCTGTACCAAAGAAAGGGGGCATGACAGTGGTGAACAACGAAGATAATAAGTTCATTCCCACAGGGACAATCACTGGGTGGAGAATGTGCACTGATTACAGGAGGTGAATGATGCAATAGGGAAAGATCACTTCCCACTTTCTTTTATTGACAGATTCTTGAAAACGTGGCTGGTGATGATGTTACTACTTTTTGGATGGGTACTCAGGTTACAATAAGGTACCTACTACCCTTGAAGATATTGAAAAGACCACTTTCACCTGTACTGTAGGAATCTTTGCTTATAGGAGGATGCCTTTTGGGTTGTGTAATGCACCGACCACTTTTTAGAGGTGCATAATGTCTATTTTCTCAGATTTGAATGGAAAGTGCTTAGAGGTATTTATGGATGACTTCACTCTATTTGGTGATGACTTTGATGACTGCATGAAGAACTTGGAATTTGTGCTTAAACGTTGTGAAGCCACTCACCTGGTACTCAACTAGGAAAAGTGCCACTTCATGGTTAAGGAGAGAATTGTTTTGGGCCACAAGGTGGCTGCAAATGGCATTGAAGTTGACAGAGCGAAGGTTGATGTGATTGCTAGACTCCCATCACCTATTTCAATGAAAAGCATTAGGAGTTTCTTGGGACATGCAGGGTATTCTAGAAGGTTCATCAAGAATTTCTCAAGCATTACCAAGCAACTAATGGCATTGCTAGCAAAGGATGTCAAGTTTGTGTTCACTTTTGAGTGCCTAAGGGCATTTGAATTGATAAATGAAAAACTTGTTTGTAATCCTATAAATCAATTTTAGACGCTCTTTCTCTCTATACACTCTCTCTCATCCAGCCCCCAGCCCCAACTATCACAAGCCCCAACGACGACCACCCCCACCGGCAAGTAAGTCCCCCCTCTCTCACACCTCTCGCCTCTACCCCTTCTTCTCTATCGCCCCCTATCCCCCTCCCTTATCTCTCTCTCTCTCTCTACGCTATCTCTCACCCAGCCCATCCTCATCAGTCACATACGACCGGCCGGCGACCACCCCCATGCCGGCGACCACACCACCCAGCAGGTTAGTCCCCCCCCTCTCCCTCATCTCTCGCCCCTCCTCTCCCCTCCCTCTCTCCCTTCTTTCCTCTCTTCCCCCACTCCCAAACCTTACAGGGGCAGCACTTTTGACGATCGGTGTCCCGCCGATGACCTATTTTCCGGCGACAACAGCACCATCGGCCCCCTTCCCTTTATTTTATTCTTCATTATTAACTCCTAATTGCGTGTAATCCCTTCCCCCCACGGTTTTTTTCCTCTCCTTTTCTCTTTGCTTCCTCTTGCTCTTTGTTTCCTCTTTATTTTGCTTCTTTGCTACTGCTGGGGTTTCACCAGTGGTGGCGTGACAGACTCCCCCTCTTCTTTGGGTCCATGGAGTTTTGTGTGTATATCAGGTTAGGGTCGGTGGCTAACTAGCGGGACGTGCGTGTGAAAACAGTGGGGAGTAGCTCGGGCAAGTATCAGCAAGGGACGGTGGGAGTTGGACATGAACATGCCAGGTGCTGCAACACCATCTAGTACACCAAGACAATTCTCAAGTTCTACTCGTGGGAGTTGGTACCTCCCGTTTTCCTGTTTCCTTCTTTGCATTAGTTAAATTGTGGCCATTTTAGTTCGCGTTAGTTTAATCATCATATTAGCGTGCCTGTAGTTACAACTTATCTTCTTCTAGTTTGTTCTGTTGCCTAGTATGTTAGTAATTTTCCTTAGTCTGCCGTAGATATAGTGGCTGTGGTCTAGGATTGTAGAGTAAGGTCATTTCCTTGGGAGGGGGTGGGGCAGGGGTCAGGAGGCAAGGGAGGTAAGGGGAAGAAGGGAGCCTATAGGTTGAGAACTAGGTCATGGAACATCAGAACATTGACAGGTAAGTCTATAGAGTTGGCAAAGATCCTCCAAAAGAGGAGGGTCAATATAGCATGTGTCCAGGAGACTAGGAGGACAAGATCGAAGGCGAGGAATGCGCACATGTGTAAGCTTTGGCACTTTGGAGTCCGGAAGGGTAAGAATGGAGTGGATATCTTGGATGATAGGGATCTTAGAGAGTCTGTGGTTGAGGTTAGACAGGTGAATGATATATTAATGACTATTAAGATGGTTTTCGAGGAGTGCACCCTAAGCGTCGTTAGCGCCTACGCGCCGCATGCTTAAAAGGTGCTTTTAAGAGGGGTTGGATGAGATTGTGTGTAATGTTCTGCCTTTTGAGAGGCTATTTATAGGACGAGATTTCAGTGGTCATATTGGGTCGTCCGCAGGTAGTTATGGCAAGGTGCATGGCGGCTTTTGTTTTGGGGAGCAGAACAGAAGATGCAACTCTCTGTTATATTTCGCTAAGGTTTTTATGTTGGTGACTGCAAACTCTAATTTTCCAAAGACAGAGGAACATTTGGTTACTTTTCAAAATATGATGGTGAAGACTCAGATTGACTATCTCCTCCTTAGGAGGTGTGACAAAGTCTTGTACATGGATTGCAAGGTTATCGCGGGTGAGATACTCGCGATGCAACATAGGCTCTTGTTGATGGACATTGGTATTATGTTAAAGAGGAAGAAAAGGTGTGTTCGAGGACGATCGAGGATTAGGTGGGGAGCCTTGACTAAGGATAAAGCACATGAGTTGGAGGGGCAGTTATCGGCTATGGGAGCCTGGAGGAGTAGGGACGCGACATTATGTGGACAACGATAGTAGATTGTATAAGGGAGGCTGCGAGAGAGGTGTCAGGGGTCTCGACGGGCCACTCTAGCAGGTAAAAAGGAGACTGGTCTTGGAATGAAGTGGTCCAAGGTAAATTGGGAGCAAAGAAGGCGGTGTACCTGAATTTAGTAGGGAGCACATGTGAGGAGGAGAGGAGCGTGCATGGAGAGGTATAAGGTAGCTCGATAGGAGGCTAAGCTGGAGGTCACGGAGGCTAAGACTGCGACTTTTGGTCGTATATACAAGGAATTGGGGGACAAGGACGGGGACAAGAAGTTATTCCGGCTGGCCAAAGCGAGGGAGAGGAAGGCTCGGGATTTGGACCAAGTGAGTTGCATCAGAGACGAGGATGGTAGAGTATTGATAGGAGAGGCCCAGATTAAGAGGAGATGGCAAACTTACTTTCATGAACTTTTGAATGAAGAAGGCAATCAGGATATTGTTCTTGTTGAATTGGAGCATTCCAAGAGTCACCATGACTTTGGATACTGTACGCGTATCAAGGTTGAGGAGGTCGTGGGTGCTATGCGTAGGATGAGTAGGGACAGAGCGACGGGGCCAGACAAGATTCCGGTTGAGTTTTGGAGGTGTGTGGGAAGAGCAGGTTTGGAGTGGCTAACTGGGCTGCTTCATGTTATTTTAAGGACGAAAAGGATGCTAGATTAGTGGAGGTGGAGTACGGTGGTTCCGTTATATAAGAACAAAGGTGATATGCAGAGTTGTAATAACTACAGGGGTATCAAATTACTGAGTCATACCATGAACGTCTTGGAGAGGGTGGTTTATGCGAGGGTGAGGAGGATGGTGTCTATATCCAACAACCAGTTCGGGTTCATGCAGGGTCATTCGACTACGGAAGCTATCCACCTTATTAGGAGGTTGTCGGAACAGTACATGGATAGGAAGAAGGATATGCACATGGTGTTTATTGATATGGAGAAAGCGTCTGATAAGGTTCCTAGAGATTTTCTCTAGAGATGCTTAGAGGAAAAAGGTGTGACAGTTGCCTACATTAGGGAAATTAAGGACATGTATGATGGAGCTAAGACTCAGGTTAGGACAGAAGGAGGTGACTCAGAGCATTTTCCGATTGTTATGGGGTTACACCAAGGTTCTGCGCTCAACCCATTCTTATTTGCCCTGGTGATGGACACACTAACACACCATATCCAAGGGCAGGTGCCATGGTGTATGTTATTCGCTGACGACATTGTTCTGATTGATGAGATGCGAGCCGGTGTTAACGAGAGGTTGGAGCTTTGGAGACAGGCCCACGAGTCTAAGGGTTTCAAGCTGAGTAAGACTAAGACGGAATACATGGAGTGCAAATCGGCGCCAAGCCGAGAGAAGCGGGCATGGATGTGAGACTTGAATCGCAGGTCATCCAAAGTAGAGGCAGTTTCAAGTACCTTGGGTCGGTTATCCAGGGAGTGGGGAGATCGACGAGGATGTCACACACTTTATTGGGGTGGGGTGGATGAAGTGGAGGTTAGCATCTGGAGTCCTGTTTGACAAGAGAGCATCACCGGTACTCAAAGGTAAGTTTTATCGAGCGGTGGTTAGACCGGCCATGATGTAAGGAGCTGAGTGTTGGCCTATTAAGAACTCACACATCCACAAGATGAATGTAGCAGAAATGAAGATATTGAGGTGGATGTGCAGGCACACTAGGATGGATAAGATTAGAAATGATGAAATTCGTGAGCAGGTGGGCGTCGCTCCCATTCATGACAAGATGCGGGAGCGAGGCTCAAATGGTTCAGGAACGTACAGAGGAGAAGCCCAGATGCTCCGGTAAGGAGGTGTGAGCGGATGGCTTTGGAAGGCACGAAAAGAGGTAGAGGGTGGCCTAAGAAGTGTTAGGGAGAGGTGATCAGGTAGGATATGACGAGGCTTTAGATTTCCGAGGACATGGCTCTTGATAGGAGGCTGTGGAGGTCGAGTATTATGGTTGTAGTTTAGGAGGTAGTTGGGTCTATTTCTGCTTCGTACCCATGTGAGTCTAGTTTGATAGGATTTTTGTCTTAGACTGCTAGTGGTTAATGTTGTGTCTCACTACTCTTTCATTTTCATAGTGTCGGGTCTTTTTACTGGCTATCGCTTTTGCGTTTCATCTATTTTCCGGTCTTTATGATGCTGTTATTATTCATATGGTCTCTGTTGGTGGTACTACTATTGTTTCTTTTATTTTTGTCTTCTTATGCCGAGGGTCTTTTGGAAATAGCCTCTCTACCCCCTCGGGGTAAGGGTAAGGTCTGCATACACACACTACCGTCCTCAGACCCCACTAGTGGGATTTTACTAGGTCGTTGTTGTAGTTGTTGTTAGTGCTTCTATTATGATGACACTTGATTGGATCCAACACTTTGAAGTAATGTGTGATGCTAGTGATGTAGCTGTGGGAGAAGTTTTGGGACAGGGAAAATACAAAATGTTTAGGCTTATCTACTATGCAAAAAAAAACTCTGAATGATGCCTAGGTGAATTATGCTACTACGGAGAATGAGTTCTTTGCTATAGTCTTTGATATCTAAAATTTTAGATTATATCTAGTGGAAAGTAAGATTACTGTACACATAGATCACTTAGCTTTGCAATATTTTCTAAGTAAGAAAGAGTCCAAACCACGTATGATGCGATGGGTATTGTTGCTACAAGGTTTGATCTCAAAATTAAGGATAGGAAGGGCACTGACAATCAAGTTGCGGATCATCTATCTCTATTTGAGAAACCACTTGTAGAGACTGTACAAATACGGGAAGAGTTCCCTGATGAGCATAACTTTTTCTATTGTTTCGGTCTCCAAAAGACTGCCATGGTATGCATCCATAGACAAATATTTGGCTAGTGGATGGTTGCCTCGCGACCTCTCCCGTGATCAAAGAAGAAAACTGCAAGGTGAGGTAAAAAAGTATATTTGGGATGACTCTTTCTTGTTTAAATTGTGTGCAGATGGTGTGATTCGAAAATGTGTACTAGAGGGAAAAATGGCATGTATTTTGTCTCATTTCCATGATAGAGCAGATGGAGGGCATTATGGTGGAAATTATACTACAACAAAGGTCTTGGAAGCCGGTTTCTATTGGCCATCTTTGTACAATGACACACGGACATATGTGGTTGCACGTGATAAGTGTCAAAGGGTAGGTAACATTAGCAAGAGGGATAAAATGCCTCAGAACTCGATTCTGGTATGTGAGATCTTTAATGTGTGGGGTATTGAGTTTATAGGGATGTTGCCAACTTCCCGTTCATGAGTACATCCTGGTAGCCGTTGACTACGTCTCTAAATGGTTGGAGCAATCCCAACTAGGACAAATGATGCTCGGGTGGTGTGTGAGTTTTTATAAAAGAATATATTTAACCGCTTTGGGACACTTCGGTTATTATTAGTGACAATGGGATGCAATTTTAGAACTCTCACGACCTGAAATTCCGTCAATGGTCACGATGGCGCCTAACCTACTTGCTAGGAAAGCCAACTCCCAATATCACTATTGGTATCTAATTATTAAGTCATTAACTTATACGTGATATAAATAATAATGCGGAATGAGTGTCGAATCAATATCATAAGCACTAAATCAATGATAGGGTATAAAACACAACTACAACTATCTAACCATGCCCAAAACCCGGTGTCACTATATCACGAGTATCTAATAAGAGTAAATAGCCTCAACTAAACAACAACATCTCCCGGGAAAGAAAATACATAGATAGATATAAATGAGTAGGGAAGGGGAGCTCCATGTGTTGCGGACCAGATCAAATATAGTAGCTAACCACGAAGTCTCCAATAAAAATTCTCCTACTCAGCTCAATGGGTACCGCTAATACCAGTCTCAGAACCTCCACAAAATGTGCAAAAGTGTAATATGAGTACAAATTCTCAATACTTGGTAAGTATGAAGTCGAGATTCGAAGAAGTAGTGGTAAGGGGTCGATATCGACACTCACTAAAGAACTCAATAAGTATATGAATCATGGTCAATACATGGAATAAAGCATTATATCATCACTCAAGTCCACCAATAGAAACACAATAAACATGGAATTTAGAAATGATTTTTAGACAAGAGATAGAATACAATATTAATTATTATAATATGGGTCAATAAAAGTTCACGTATAATATAAGAACCACTACATGAGTCTAGGCTACCAACGTATGCTCACGATCCAATACCAAATCACACTACACAATTCAACATTTTTATATAATTAAGAGCCACTACACGCATCTAAACTACCAATGCATGTTCATGATCCAATACTAAATCTCACTGCACAATTCATTCATCTGACACTGTGCCAAGTGTCCAAACTAGCACCAATATGGGTGCCGGCGTTCACAGGGTCCAAAGTAACATGTGTAATCACTTCACTCTAAGGGAAACAATCCATATCCAAGCGCCATTGCAATGTGCAACCCGATTCACTAAAAATAATGTTGCAACATGCAACCTGATCTACTCATATTACCGTTGCAATGTGCAACCCGATCCAATCACGATATCATTAACAATCAATATTCTCTCACAATTTCCATGGTGCTAAGATTCTCATCTTTACGCAATATTCAGCTCTCCAACACATGAATATATGTATGAATTAATATAATTAAGAGGGACATCATGAATCAATAAGATAAGTATATGACTAAGACTTAATAAAGAATCTTAATACGGAAAATTAATCATTTGTGACCAATTCATGAAGTCTTAACCTTAAGCATGCTTCTAAGCCACAATTATGAGTCATCACATAGTCATATAATCAATGAAACATGGATAATAAGTTAACATATTCCAAACAAGGCATAATCACAAGTCAAAATCTACTGGGTATGGTCATAACCTAGTGTAGGACTAGGTCCCATTGACCATAACTCCACTATTCCAGATATATGATTAATTTCCAAGATCGAGTCCAAATCGGTGTTCAAAATCTCAAAATACACTCTCTTAAGTTGTAAGCAAAAACCTCAAGCATTCGCTCTTACATTCTATGTTTTAGATATGGAAATACATGGGGAATCAAGATATATAATCAAATCCAACTATAAATTACTTACCCTCAAGATTGTAGCGAAATTTCTCTTCAAAATCTCCTCCTCTCGTTCTCTAAAATTCAAAAATGGTGAAAATGAGCTATATCCTGAAATCTGGACGTAAAATACCCCTGCCAGTAATTTACTCTACATGATCGCAGCACGTAACGTTGCGATTGCAAAGCACTATTAGAACTCCTTATACGTGATCGGACTATGCCCACACGATGGCGAAGCACAATCCACCTCCCCGTCCAAATCTTTTACGCGATCGCAAACTCATCCACACGATCATGATTCAACACTTGCCAATGTTACGCGATCACAGACCAATCCACATGATCCCAAAGAACAACTCAACCATTCCAACACCCCTTCCACGTGATAGCGGCACCGGCACCAGTCATGCTATCATGATTAAACTTGACACTAGTAAACTAGCAATCTCAACTTGACACAAAATAATCTGAAACCACCCCGAAACTCACCCGATCCCTACAAGACCCCATCTAATCATCCTAACAAGTATGTATACTGTCATGCCCCGACCTCCGGGAGTGCGACCGGCGCTCAACCGATATAACCCGGCTGAGCAAGCCTGCTAGATTTCCTTCTACCCAAACTCACCCATGAATAATGAGAAGATATATTTTCATTAATTGAACAATAAGGAGATCATGTATAAAACACAAATTCATTACTATTAGCTACCTCATTTATAAGTCCCTAAAATATTACATTACACATCCATAGTTTAGAAGTGGAACATGTGATACAAATAACATCTTTAGTTTGACCTTCTCAATACTCACGTACAACTTACACCATGTCTACGGAGTCTCTAACGGGTACAAAAGAGTACTAGGAAAGTGCTGGCATCAAGGCCCCGACTATACCTTAATACACAATACATGAGAAACAAAAGATGCATGACCCCGATATGAAGTGGGGCTCACCAAGTCAGCTGAGAAGAGGATGTACTGCTATCACTGATCGATGGCACCTGCTATGGAACCACCTGCATCCATTAAAATATGCAGCGCCCCCGACAAAAGGGACGTGAGTAGATGTGGAATAATACTCGTATGTAAGGCAGACAGAACAACATATGGAAATATGGTAACCCAAATACAAGGCAAATAAATTACGTCAAGAAACTACGAAACAACCTATAGCATCACATGTCAAGTCTTATTATACTTGCATCATTCTGAACTTCTTTTAGGATCAAGCATGCCCTATGAACTCTACGTGGGATACAAAAAATAATGTAAAAATACCAACATGTACAAACAAGGGCAATGAAAGTGGCACCTATTGTTCGTGTTTCCTATGTGTCTCACCAGACCATTCATAGGGTTCAGATATTATACTATACACCTATGCGTTTCATAGAGCGTCCATAGGATTTCATTCATATTACACACCTATGCGTTTCATAGACCGTTCATAGGGATTCATTCATATTATACACCTATGCGTTTCATAGACCGTCCATAGGATTCATTCATATTATACACCTATGCGTTTCATAGACTGTCCATAGGATTCACATATTATACCATCATGCACACGACTATATTTACACTCAAGCGACATGATTAACATTACCATTAAGGTAGTAAGTTCCTAGATCATTGGAATACTTTATTTTCAAGCTCATCATGGAGAAACACAGCTTATTACATTGGACGTCTCTTTTCCACCACATTATATACCTACTTGTCATCTTAAGGTCGCTAGCTAAATTCATGATTCTCGATGACTTATAATCGAAGTCATTTACATTCATTATTTCAGAAGCATAGAATTATGGTTGAAACCATTGGAACATACAATGCCTCATGATTCTCATTTTGGCAAGCGACCACAGTTCATGTTCATACTATCACTTACTTGTACTAGCCATGGGTGATCATAGGACATTAATGACATTATTATATAAAGGAGTCAAAACTCATCTCATAATCTTTCACACATTCTTTCATTTCATTGGCACTATTGGCCACAAATGTATTCTCATTCTTGGCACGATGGCCACATTTCTACATCTCATACTCGCTTCTTTCACTTTCAAACATCATCATGGATCATAAAAAATGAAGCATTTCTATTCAAGGCTTTAAGTCCACATGTGAGCAAATAAGAATGTTAAGCACATTGAGATTTCTTACACAATTTGGTATAATAGCTTTCATTTGGATCACGACTTGAAGTTATAACATTTAGATATGCAACCCATGCTTCGAGCACATTTTCAAATAGAACATAGCATAATAAGAACATTTGGAATACATATTGAACATATATATGTAGGACACAAGGCTTATTCGAAATAATCAATTTATAATGAACAACTCCAGACATACAAGGACATTGTGGGGTTCAATTCTAAGAGAGAAGTTTAGCCAACATACCTCGCCTCGAGCCTTTTTAAATTACTACAATGTTCCGGAATTCTTATCCACTTCGATCTATTTAGAGATATAGCAAATTGAACACAAATTAGGAAGGAGTTCATAGTTCCAGCTCATGTGAGCATTTTATCAAACACTAGGTGTGCATTAAGGTATCAAGGTCCTCCTATGGTGGATTCCTTCATCCCTAACCCAATAGCTACCTTTTTCTAGCTCAAAAGCCTTCCTATAGCTTTGTTGGTACATGTATGCATAGATAACACCCCCACACCTAAGAATTACACTCCCCATTGTCCATCTTCTACCCCAAACTCGAAATTGAAGACTAAGGTATGGAACCTTATCTCTTAGATGAAGACTTTGTGACTTTTTCTTGTGACTTCTTCAAGACTTGAGCAAGGATTGGTAAACAATAACCTTAGGAACTTCCCCTCTCACTCTTGACCACTTCCCTCTCTCTAAAATGATAGGTAATCCCCCAAAAATGAACCCTTAGGCTAGATAAATGAAATGGGGTTCGAGTTATAAGATTGGAAAAATGGAGCCCCGATGTAGATCTGCGACC
Organism: Nicotiana obtusifolia; assembly: GCA_002018475.1. Classification (NCBI taxonomy): domain Eukaryota; kingdom Viridiplantae; phylum Streptophyta; class Magnoliopsida; order Solanales; family Solanaceae; genus Nicotiana; species Nicotiana obtusifolia. The sequence goes on from MCJB01048519.1 coordinate 37,551, forward strand.
ACATAACACTTCTACGGTCCACATGATGGCCCTCCAGAATTGGTCGTTTCTGCTTCACTCTGCGACAGGTGTGCGGTCCGTAGACCAATTCTACGGTCGCATAATGGACTGCAAAACCTCCTAAAAATTTCTCATGCTGGCTCTGTGATGGGATCTGCGGCCCACAAAACGGTTCTGCGGCCGCAGAATGATACTCAAAACTGGCAAATCTTTCTGCTTTAATCCGCGGCCGATCTGCGGTCTGCAAACTGGTTCTACGATCGCATAGTGGACCGCAGAACTACCATGTTCTGCAAACTGTTTCCTTCAACTCCTCAACGCACTAAGCAACCCCAAAATTCCATACCGCAATGAGTATTCTACAATCCTCAAACACATTAGCTTACCTCGGCACCATAAAACCTTGGATTTTTGGTAAAATTCGGGGGCCTTACATATACCCTGTACAAACTTTTCCAAAGGATCAAAACACCATAAACAACATCAAAAATTAGAATCACGCATCAAATAAAAAATTCCAAACTTTCTTAAGTTAAAAATTTCATCTTTCCACTAGAAGCTCCGAGATAACCCTGGGCCACCGAGGCCCAAACCAAATATACGTTCAAGTACAAAAGTAATCATACAAAGTTATTGAAACTTTTAAATTATCAATCCGGGATTTTATACACAAAATATTGACATTGGTCAACTCTTCCAACTTAAGCCTCAACGTAGAAACTAAGTGTTCCAAATCACTCCCGAATCTCCAGAAACTAAACCACCCATGCCCACAAGTCATAAAGTGCCAAAAAATCTATGTTAAGCATTAAATAGGGGAATGGAGTTCTAAAACTTAAAACAACTAGTTGAGTCGTTATATAGACAATCAAGAATTGTTGCCAGAAGGCTTTAAGACAAGGACAAATGACCAGTGTCTCTTGATCAAAGGGTGGTGTAACGACTCGATCAGTAGTTTTGAGTGCTAGAATTTTTTTCTTTGATTTGAGACTTCGAGTGGCTTCATATGGTTTATTATGACTTGCGCGCATGGCTGGTTTTTATTTCGAGTGATGTGTGATTGATTTGATAGAGTTATTCTCAATATGAAAATTTTAAGTTGGAAGAGCTGACCAAGGTTTGACTTTTGTGTAAACAACCTCAAAATTGGTATTTTATGGTATTAGTGAGTTCGTACGGTGATTTTGGACTTGGGCGTATATTCGGATTTGAATTTGGATGTTCCTAGAGAGTTTTGGCTCTATTTGTCGGAAGTTAGCAATTTGAAGAATTGGAGAGTTTATAGGTTTGACGGGAGTTGATTTCGGTTTTATTGGACTCGTATTATGGTTTTGAGACCTTGTATAGGCTACGTTAGTTTATTGGGACTTGTGCATAAAGTTTGGTTGTGATTCGAAATATTTAAGTATGACTCGGACACATTCGGCGTAGCTTGAAGGGTTAAGAGAAGATTTTGATCTTCGATTCTTGTTTTTAATGTAAATTGCCTTCGGATAATTTTGGAAGATATATTCGGACTAGTTGGTATGATTGGATGAGGTCCCAAGGGGCTTGGGTGTGATCAAGAGTGGTTTCAGAACATTTGGCATGTTGGGAATCTTTCTAGTGTCTGGTGCGTCGCACTTGCTAGACTTGGGTGCGCCGTTGTGAGGGGTGCACCTACGGTGTTTGTTTGCGCATTTGTGAGGAGTGGCTGCCTAAGCAGTGGTTGGATCTACAAAAATAGGAATCACATATGCGAAGGTGTGCATGCGAAGGAGGGTTCACGCCCGTGGAGTGGCAAATGCAGCGTCTGCATCGCATGCAGGCTGGTGATGAGATAGCTCGCAAATGCGAGCTGTAGGTCGCAGAAGCAACTTCCGTAGATGTGGCACTTTTGGTTGCAGATGCGATGGACATGGCATATGTTATATTCGAGGTTTTGATGCATTCTTCATTATTTTTAGTTTGGATCTCGGTAAGAGATAATTTTGGAGGAGATTTTCACTACTATTTTATAGGTAAGTAATTTTACTTGAATTTTGTTATATATCTTATTTTCCTATGGATTTACACACTTTAATCATGCGATTTTTGAATGAAATTTGGGGTTTCCTACACTTTAAGAAAGTGTATTTTGGGGATTTGAGTACCGATCTGGCTCGCTTTTGGAATCTAATCACATATTTGGACGCGGCAGGTTATGGGTCTCTGGATTTTTGTATTGGTTCTGGATTTCGGGCACACCAGACCGAGTTGATTTTTGTTGACTTTTTAAAAATTCATCAAATATCGAAGCTTTATGGATTGGGATCGCTTTCTATGGTATTGGGTGGCTTTCGTGGTTGATTATTGGCTTGGATTTGCGTGATTGGAGGGATAGAGAGAGATTTATACGTGGTTTTGTGGTTGAATACTAGCCCCGATGAGGTAAGTATCTTGCCTAATCTTGTTGAAGGAATAACCCTTAGGATATGACTTTGTTTGCCTAATTTAAATTTGAGAAAAGCGACATATATGCGAGGTGACGAGCGTATATGCGGGTGCTGTGTATGATTCATGACCAGAATAGTCTTTAGACTGTACTATGCCTTGATTTGAATATTGTGCTTCTTGCTGTCATGCTTTATATGTTTGTACGACTACGTAAACTCTGTGAATCATGCTAGAGATCAGGTGTAAGTGTTGATTTTGTGTTTGATCATGATGTTTGCTATTATATAGCATATCCACCTGAGCTGAAATTTAGTTGTACACTTCGCACATGCATATACCTTAGCATGATATTTTCCTCAAAACCATGAGTATGTGATTTTATATCCTTTAATTGTATACGTGTATTCTTATATATGCTTTATATGTGATGGGATGGATTGAAAGCACGTGAGTGGTCTTTGGGTTGAGTTATTAAGGCACGTGAGTTGTCCGTGCGGTTGTTATGATTATAACACATGAGTTGTCCGTTCGGTTATGGCACGTGAGTTTTCCGTGTACTGTGTGGATAAGGATCCATCCCCTAGTTCACCTTCTCATATTTCTCTCTTGATGGTGTACACACAGGTTTTGAAAATCTGACAAGTTTCTAGTTGACGTGGAGTATGGAAATCAGATCATTAAATGGACTTTGCATCTCTTCTCTATTTGCAAACCCGTTAGATGTATACATGATTTTCACTGCATATTTTCTCGAAATGCTAGCTCCAGAATGTAATAAATGCCTTTTATGCATATCTTCTCTATATGCTGCTTCACTTGATGAGATAATTCACGGTACATATCTTCTCTATATGTGGATCCGTGCAACTTGACTTGTTTAATCATGCATATCTTCTCTATATGCAACTATTGACGGATTACTTGATATTTCATGCATATCTTCTCTAATACAATTGTCGATAGATTATTTGATACTTCACGAATATCTTCTCTATATGCAAGCTTTGACGATTTAATGATGTTAGATGCATATCTTCTCTATATGTCGAGCTGTTAAACTAGTACAGTACCTGTACATATCTTCTCTATATGCAATCATTGCCGTGTTATCTGATATCAAATCCTTATCTTCTTTATATGTTGAACTGTTGGGAGACTTGCGCACATCTTATCTATGTGCACCGATTGGTTGTACCTGTATTCATGCTTAAATTTGATACTGTTGCTGGGTACATGTATATGTTATTGAGTGTACAAGTTATATAAAGTGAGTATCCTTGACATGAGACCTCGTCACTACTTCACCAAAGTTAGTCAGAATACTTACTGAGTACATGTGTCAGTTGTACTCATATTACACTTCTGTACCTTGCGTGCAGATCTTGGAGCCGAGTTGTTATGGATGACAGAGGGTCACATTAAAGATGTACATACATTCTGGATATAACTACCACTTGTTCTTGGTAGTTTAGGATTTCTACATCTATTCATGTATATACCAAACAGATGTTGTATTTATTTTCGTACTAGCTTTATAATCTAAAAATCTTAGGGGCTCATGACTTGTACTACCAATCCTTGGGATGTAATATGAAATTCAGCTATTTTATTCATTGATATTGATGTTCTTTCATTTGATTTCTATTATTCATTGTTTGGCCTACCTAGCATGTTTTGATTAGGTATCATCACGACTAGGTGGGAGTTTGAATCGTGATAGGTGGGCAACTCAGGTCCTAATCCCTGAGCATGTTGCAACAACATGATTTATTACTCACTGTGGTTGGAACTCGCTACTCGAGACAGTTTTTGCAGGAGTTCCAATGGTCACATGGCCAATTTCTTCGGAACAATTCGATAATGAGAACTTGGTTTGAGATGTGGTGTTTCCGTTTGTAACCAGCAATTGTCTAACTAGATGGATACAAGCAGACTTTGTATAAATAAGGAAGGTATTATTAAGGGAATGACACAACTATTTGTCGGAAAAGAGAGTCCGTAAATGAGAAGGCGAGCAAGCAAGCAAAATTAGCAGTTTGGCGAAGTTGGCTTTAGAGAAAGGTGGACCATCCTATGCTAGTATTATTTAAGATCTACAAGAATTAAGGTCAATTCGCCATAGAGACGAGAAAGTAGAGTGTAGAGGCATAGCTCGGACAAATTGACTCGCATTCTTGCAAATGCATATGAACATGTAATTGGAAAACGAAGAGTTTTTCCTCTAATAAAGGGCTACAATAAGTGAAACTTTGGAAGTTGAATTGACCACTGTCTCATTGAGTTTGGTCACTGTTGTGAGTCTTTCCTCCTCCCTCATTAATTATGTGAAAAAGAATCCAAATTATTTGAAACTATAATTGCCAATAACTATTGCAAGAAAGTAAGGCTGTTGTTGCTCCCAAATGCACATGCAAGTATACGTGGTCAAAAAGTAATATAATGATGAGTAGAGTTTCGAACCCACAAAGACTTGTCGTTAACTACGTTCTAATTTTAACTAAAACTTTTACTAAGTCAAATCGAGCAATGGTTGAGTTTCGTTAGTACTAACTAAAGAAAGCAACTTACGTTTACTTTGTTTTAACTTGACATTTAAATAAGTATTGATTTTTTTCTTACTGTTTCCATGTTTCTCTCCTTTTATGTTGGCATTTCATTCCATGAGAGGGTATTTAGCTTTACGTACTAGTACTATTTCATATGTACTAATATTCCTTTTGCCGGGGGCGCTGCATCTTCAATGGATGCAGGTGGTTCCTCAGCAGGCGACATTGATCCTTGATAGCAGCATACCCTGCACTCAGCGGATTTTGGTGAGCCCTATACTATACCAGGGCCCATATATTATATTGTCTTCATGTACATTACTTTTGAGGTATAGCCGGGGCCTTGTCACCGAAACTTTTATATTGTACTCATATTCACTTAGAGACTCTGTAGATATATTGTGGGTTGTATTTTGATTGGGGTAACAAACTAAACATGTTGTAGTTATTGGTCATGTTTCAACTTTTAAACTATGAACTTGTAATATTTTGGTAAATAATAAAAATTGGTATGTCGCATTTTATCCTCTCATATCTATCTCTTGTCACTCTCAATTATTCATAGGCAAGGTTGGGTGGTAAGCACTAAGTAGGCTTACTGGACTGGGGTAACTCAGTCGAGCGCTAGTCCCGCTTCGAAAGGTCGGGGCTTGACATTACATATCATTTATGGAGGAGCAAATCACTCTTAATCATACACTCTACCCTTGACTATGGTTGATACCGACAAATAAGCATAGGCATACGAAATTCACATTCTTACATCCTCAATATACCAAAGTATAGACAACTCAATTCAAAGAATTTAAACAAATCGACCCATAACCAACTCAGCTCAAAAACTGACTCGTCACCACTAAGCATCCTCAACTCGCGCACTCATCCAGCAAGAGAAGTTTACTAACATTGCCTATCTGTCATGAGGTCATGTACCCCCACCATAGAGCAAGAGAGTGAATATAAAGACAGTCCACACATTCAAGTATGACCTTGAACTTAAATTAAGGACATCACACATAATTGAACAACTATCACTCACTCTCACAAAGGAATTCATGTGCACCCCGTGGTCATACCATAGGCTTGGCCGTAATATGCCTCTCTACTAATTTACGCTTGCCAAGTCTAGGATCAGTTAGGCCTTTCCGGGTTGTAATTGTCAAACCCCGACCTCGGGGAGAGCGAACGACGCTCAACAGAGTTATCCCGGTCGAGCAAGCTTGCATATACCGTCTACCCAACTCACCCATGAATAAAGAGAAGAATACATTTCATTATTAGACAGTCAGAGGTCATGTGAATAACACCAGTTAAGTTCCTCTCCAAAACAATACATTATATAATCATTGTTAAAGTGGAACAAATGATTCGATTACAACATTTTTAGTTTAACTTTACCAAAAACATATACAACCTACACTATGTCTACGGAGCCTCTAATGGAAACAAAAGAGAGCTAGGACAGTGCCGGCAAAAAGCCCCGGCTATACCTCAAAACACTATGTACATGGAACAAGAGATACAGGACCCTGAAATGAAGTAGGGCTCACCAAGTCAGCTAAGAAGAGGGTGTGCTGCTATCACTGATCAATACCACCTGTAATGGAACCACCTGCACCCATTAAAGATGCAGCAACCCCGGCAAAAGGGACGTTAGTACATATGGAATAGTACTAGTATGTAAAACTAAACACCCTCTCAATAGAACGAGTAACAACAAATAGAGAAGGAAACATGAAACCAATAAGAGAATCGACTAGTATCAAGGTGTGAAGTTAGGGGAAAGGCAAATTTCAAGTAAGTTCTAATCTTTTTAAGTTGGGAGATATTTAGCACCGATACACCACCGTGTTTTAGCACGGAGTCCGATCTCAGCCCGACCGGCTAAGCCGTCTCACCCCGAGACATCCACTCACAATACCATCATGTGCGCGGCATAGCGTCCGATCTCAGCCCGATCGGCTAAGCCGTGTCACCACAATGCCGTGTGGATCGGCATCACATCACATCTCGCTAGCAATAATCTCATCCCATATAAAGGGAAACAACTCAACACATCAATCTCATCCCATATAAGGGGAAACAACTCAAACACATCAAGCTTATCCCATTTAAGGGGAAACAATCTAATCACATTAACGCAGGGATTTACCCCTCAATCACTCCTAACACCGGCACGTGTAGTTTCGGGTTTAGGATATTTCGACCTACCCTTCCTCGGTGGCTAATCGATACTCTCGAAGCATTTACTATTAAAGGATTTACTACTTATTTCATAATCTTTTGCATATCACTTATTTCGTTGGCACCAATGGCCATGATGCAATATCGTTCTTGACACGTTGGGCGCACATCATATTTCATGTTCTCGTCTTTCACTTTCAAATATCATCATGGATAATCAACAACAAGGCCTTTAAAATTAAGACTTTAAACACATATTTGAGCAAATTAGGGTCTTAGGCACATGAGATTTCTTACACAATTTGACATGATAACTTTCATTAGAATCACTTTTTTAAATCATAACATAATAACACACAACCCATGCTTAAACCACATTCTCAAATAGTAACTCAGCATAACAAGAATCTTTGGAACACATATTGAACGCGTATATATTTTGACAGAAGGCTTATTTCGAATAATTAATTTACAATAAGCATCACGGGACTTACAAGACCATTGTGGGGTTCAATTCTAAAAGAGGAGTTTAGCCAACACACCTCGCTTTGCGCTTTCCTTAATTCACTACACAATTCCGGAATCCTAGAAACTTTGATCTATTTAGCAACATTAAACACGAATTAGGAAGGAGTTCATGATTCTAGCTCATTTGAGCACTTTATCAAACACTAGGCGGCCATTATGATCTCAAGGTCTTCCTATGGTGGGTTCTCTATTTCACTACCCAAAATCTACCCAATTGAGCTCAACAATCTCCCCACAAGCCTAGATAGTACATACATGCATAATGAACAATTCCCACACCCAAGAATTGCTTGGCTTATTACCTATTTTCAGTCAAAACTCAAAATTGAAGGCTAGGGATAGAACCTTACCTTTTGGTTGAAGACCTTGTGAGTTACCCAACGGAATTCTTCACGGCTTGAGCAAAGATTGATGAACAAGTGAATTAGAATTTTCTTTTCTCACTCTAGACCACCTTCCTCTCTCTAAAATATAAGTTTGAACCTTCTAAAATGATCTCTAAGACTTTTTTATAAGAATGGGGTCAAGTTCAAAAATTAGAAAAAATAAAGCCCCAATGTAGATCTGCAGTCGCATATGCAACCACATAACGCTTCTGTGGTCCGCAAAATGGGCCGTATAATGGCCCTCCGAAACTGGGCATTCCTGCCTTAATCTGCGACCGATCTGCGGTCGCACAATGGACCGCATAATGGTCCAAAATTTTTCCAGATTTCTGCTTCAGTCTGTGATTGATCTGCGATCCACAAATCAGATCTGCGATCGCAAAATGGATTGCAGAAACGCCCTGCACTTCCAAAATATTTATTCAACTCCCCAACGCACTGTTCAAAACCCCGGGTTTAGGCAAAACTTTTATAGGGCCTTACAGTAATGTAAGCTAAGGGATGGGTAGGATAGATTTGGATATTAGTGACTTAACCCTCCTAAGAAATTTAATACACTATGTTCAACTTTCAAGCACGCTTTATTCATGACCAATCCAACGCCTTGCCTCGAGACTATACACAAATTAGACCTTTTCTTTTAAGCACATGTATGTCTCCACTAGCACGAATGAAGAATATTAGGAGGTGTGTTTTCCCTTTTTGGCATATCAACATTTTTCTCATTCTGTTTATTTTTCTTTCTTTTTTTCTACACACACTCCTTATATTAAATTTCTCGGCTAGTGGTATTTCATAACATTAGTGTACTTTTTGGCCCTTTCATGGTTCCACTCAAAAGCTACTTCTCAAGATCTCACCTTACTTCTTCTAGCATTTAAGTGCCTTTGGAGGTAAAAGTTCAACAAGGCTTCAGTTAAGAACAAATATAGGGATACGACTTGCAATGTGAGTGCCAAAGAAAAAGTCTACATGCTCAAATAGGCTAACAACGGATAATTTTATTTGTAGTCGGCAAGTAAATCCATGATAAATCAAAGAATTTCCTACATCATCTCATAGACTAGCACAACTTAATAATGTTGCTTTGATTAACACACGATGCAGGTTCTAGACTACACAAGATAGCACAAAATATCAACCAAGCCTCACATCATACAATGCACATGACTCAATCAAGATGGCTCTGTTTTAACCCTCAAGTCAAAGCAAATAAACAAATAGTTGAGAATATTAAGCAACAAGGCACTAGGTGACATACGAGGCAAGAAACTGAGAAGAGGCATCACAAAGTAGGCTATTCATTCTTAACTAAGGCATCAATTTTCAACAAAATAAATAGGAAGATAAACTGCATGCCGTCGCCTAAATATGCAAGCCTCAAACACATCAAAAGGTATCTAGAACAACTCAGTTTTTCCTTCCTATCCTACTCCTACAAAGATAAAAATAACCGATTCAATTTACTTCCCTTGGAAAAGAATCACTGTCCAAATGAAAACCAAGGGGGATTATTACCTAATTACCACTAGTAAAAATAAAAGAAAATCTTTTTTTGGCGTTTTTTAGTCGGACCTTAATCCCTCAAGAAAGCTGTCCAAGTGATCCATTATCGAAAAAAGTCCAAACATTTTTGCTTTTTTTTTTTCTTTCTATTTTTCCAAATTTTTCCAAATATTTTTCATATATTTTTCTACTAACTCTAAAAACTATACTAATACTAAATTACAATTCATGAATAACTAAAAAAACTACAAATTATTCACAAGCATTATACATAAAAAGACATTTTCCCACCCCACACTTATAACATGCATGGTCCCCGATGCATAACAAAATACAAAACACATGTACGTGGAAAGAAAGCCTCCCTGCTAATTCAACTCCTCCGGGTCATACTCAGACTGATCATCATCATAATGTACACCAACCGAAGCTTCGGCCTTATCCTTATCCGTACTAAGAGGCACCAATGCAGGACCGGTAACTTCAACATTAGCATCACCCTCTGCATCCGAGCCAACAACTGTGTTTTCATCTTTGGATGGGTGAATATGACTGCCAGGCGTAATCCGCAACATCTCCTTCGTGGCCCATAAAGCGGGTTGTTAGCGTTTAGCTGCATCCTCTCATTGTTATTCACTCCAAGCTAGTGAATCATCAAGTTTAGCGACCTATTGATGTACCTGTTGAAATTCTCCTCGCGCTCATTCCTAGCTGAAGTGCTAAGCTTGGTAGTGGTATCCAACTGTGCCGTGATATCCATCAAGCCCTTGGGAGCTTCGTCACCCTCATCGTACCTTGGTACTCAGGCACCTCGAGGGACAACATATACTGGGTTAGACTATTAACAACTAAATACCTCTTTACCTTGTGCCCGAACCGAGTATGGGACGTCCCCCCAAGCATAATATAACCAACATTTATCGACCTCCCAATCATCAAGAAATAGATCAAGCACTCCCTAACCCGTATGCATGCTGAATTGTGCTCCACATGCACGAGCCTTGCCTGAACAACGTTTTGCCACACCTTGCAGTCTTGTTGAAGTCCCCTCTTAGAAGCTCATTATGGGTGCAAGTCTTTGTCCTTATCCACTTTGCATTGGAATCTATGCCACAAAGTGTGTGACGAATGGAAATGTAGATTGGGCTCTTTACAAACTTCTTCAGAATCTTCAAGTTGGGACTGGCCCACCCCTAGAAATTTTCACAAATCAACCCTTTCAAGCTTCATTTCCTTTCCCCTTACTGCAAGACATGAACTTATATGGGTTCCAATTCGCGTACAACTCCTTGACCATGCTCAAGTTTGCATTCCCAGGAGACTAACAAAGTTTCCATCTTTATGCGTTTAGCCGTACTAGTACATGTGGGAATTTCCTCTCCAAAGCAACTACATTAATCCCCATATCTAAGATATACCTCCGTATGGCATGAACGAGTGGCACCATTTGATACATCCTCTCGGACCAATTTCAACTTAGGATGTGGCCCCAAAGGTGTGTTGCCGGACCCCTCAGCAATTTTCTTACCTTTTGCCTGCTTACCGGAGGTCGCCTCACCTTGCTTATGTTTCTTGGGAGGGGGAGCAGTAGTGGAGGACTTCCCCGCACCCTTTGCTTTTCTTAGGCCATCACGAGCCATTACAACCTGCATAAGAATAACTTTGTATGTGAGAAACGATCAAGATATTCGCCCAAGGTCAAAGCGAAAGACTAAGATTAGCCCCACACTTAGAACCGAAGGCCATGTGAAAAGCACTCACATTGGTTGCATAGCATGCAAAACAATGGTTGTACAACCATTTCAATAGGAACTCAAGACTTCCCCATGCCAAAGAAGCATATGTCACATATCAATATACTTATCGATTCAATCATTCGAATAAAGCATAACGGGGCTCGTAGGAATTCAATATAAGATGTTTGGACCCCAACTACTAAGAATGAGTAAGATACACTAAACTATTCTAAAATACCTCATAGATTTCGACATACAATGTACACAAAAATTGCGTGTAGGCGGGCGTACAAGTGTAGCCTACACGCACGATATTCGTGCACGAGTCGGCTATAGAATGGCATGCAAGCTTATCAATTCCCGAGAATTGTCAAACCACCCTGAAAACACCCCACACTTAGCCCGAAACATCATACATAAAAGCTCGGCTACTCAGACTTCACCGGCACACAGATTTTTCTCTCAAGTAATCAAATACATGGTGAGCATATCGTGTGTGTATTATAGTCCAACAATGGGGTATCAAGATCATCCTTCCAAATTTGAATGAGGTAGTGGGACTTATAGTTTACTAACTCGTGTAAAACAATCACAACAATCAAGTTCATCAAAATCCCATACATGGAACACTCCCCACTAATGTTTTTCAAATACTAACCTAGGGGACATTGGGATGGGGAAACTTGTTGGTTGGGGGGTGGGGATAGTGT